>OZ022414.1:61182352-61325385 GCA_963989365.1 Rhimphoctona megacephalus | reverse complement strand
TTTTTTCCAAGTTTCATCTGAATTTATAACAAATATCCTAAATAAATTAGACCGTTTTTCGTAGTTTCTATCTGTAAATTTTTTTTTCCGAATACGTAAAAAAAGAATTTCTTTGTATTTTTAATGTTTAATGATTTTTTATTTTAATGTTAAATGATTTTTAAGTGTTTCTTGAATTATTTACTTTTTTTAGATTTTTACATCGTTGGCCAACGATGTAAAAATTTAAAAAAAGTAAATAATTCAAGAAACACTTAAAAATCATTGATTCTCAGGTATACTGAGAAAAAAAAATTTCTTCATCGAACAAAATCCCATTTAGTTGGCCAAGAAAATGGTGGATTCAACTATTTTTTTGTTGAATAAACTAAATCATTCGCCATTCCCAAAAAAAAAAATAGTCGATTCCACCATTTTCTCGTCCAACTAAATGGGATTTTGTTCGATGAAGAATTTTTTTTTTCTCATTCTAGTCATTTGCTTGCTTTTGTTAATTATTTGTGATTCACAAAAGCTTGTAAAAAGAAAAAAAAATAGTGGATGACCTAGCAGGCTCCACGATGAAAGAAAAAAATGACGAAAAAACTTGTAGGTTCTGCTAAAAAATGGTATAATTTAAGAAACTTAATTCGTGTTTGAGATATGTGAATTATATTTGTGCGAGCACCCCATAAAAAATGGTGATCTTGGCTATTTATGTTCGAACGAGGTCGCAGAGCTCGAGTATGTAATCTTCGCATTGACATATATACATAGTGCTTTCCATATCGAATAAGATGATTTTTGGCCCAGTATTGCGTATTGGAACATCCATTTACATATTTATTAAATAAATAAGTGCAGGGAGAAACATTTCTACAGTGTTATAACATTTGGAATGCACTTTATTTGTATGCAATTGATGGGGCATTATATCTCGAAAAGAAAGTGTAGTTTTTGCGTTATTTTCGCATTTTTGATCGAACAAATTTTTTCAACATTTTTGGTGTGTTTTATTACGTATGTCAACATTACAAAAACATTTTTTTATATACAAAAATATTGATTTTTTTTATACAAAATATTATTAAATGTTTAAAATACTTTGACACTGAATTTGTTCATCGGTGTACAATGTAGCATGCGTAATTTTGTTAAAATAAATATAATCTGAATAAATTTTTAATTTTCATACAATTACCTCTGATGTGAACCTGAAATTTTTTTAGAAATATAGGTAATTAAACAAATTGTGAGACTAAAAAAAAGTTACGGATTCTCGTAAAAAAATGGCAATTTTATTATTTTATTAAAATTGTATTATTAAAAAAGTTGTTAAGTTTAAATTTTTAGATAAATCTCTGAAGTTCACATTGAATGTTATTTTACAAAAATGAAGAAATTGCTTGGTTTTTTGTTCTAGAGAAAAATTACACACGGTACTTTGTACGTCGATGCAAACATTTCAGAATATTTTGAATAAAAAATAAATATTTTTGTATTTAAAAAATTACAAACATGTAATAAAGCACGCCGAAATTTTTGAAAAGATTTGTATCATTGGAGCTGAGATTTAAAATCGTAAAAATCACACTTTTTTAATATTCCAATACAAGTTCCCCCCTCAAATAATTAAATTGCAATAACGATAAACTCGTGTGAAGTAAATTTTAAATAATTTCACTGCATTTTTACATTTACACATTATTTATTTTTCAACAAAGAATTTTTATTTCAATTTCTCAAAATGCAGCAAGTGATGAATTGTAGAGCAATTGTAGTGATGAACACTGACAAAAATAATTTTTTTGATCGAAACGAATTTCGTTTTTCTCAACCAAAATATATAGTTCGATAGGGGCAACAAAATATTTTTCAGATAAGACAAAATAATTTGTGAATGCTGAAACAAGTTATTGGTTGAACCAACAAAACTTTGGTGCAGCCAAACAAATTAATGTTCATGCAACAAAATATCATTCAAATAAACTCATTCATTTGTTCTTCCCAACGATTATCGATTAGTCAATTTCGTGATTGAGATTAGAACAAATATTTTATGAAAGCAACTAAAAAGTATGGGTAAACAAATAAATGGTACCAATTGTTTGAACAAAATCATTTGGCTCCAGTGATTTAGTTGATTCGTCTACAAGAAATTTCCATGATTTGGTTGAATAAACTGAATCATTTGCAATTCAACAAAAAGATTGTTGGGTCTACCAATTTTTCGTCCAACAAGATGGAATTAGTTCGATCAAAAAATGTTTTTTCTCTGTGAAGATTAACAATAAATGAAACGTAAATTAAGGATGGCCAACAGAATTACAGATAGTGCAGTCCAAAACAACTTCAATTGACATTGAATATCCCATACAGATATGTTTAAATGCGTGTGTATTTCACTCGATATACGTACATACATTCATCTTCATAGAGAGATATATATTTATGTAGTATATTTATAATTGCGTAGTAAACAAGGGCACGATTTGGGGGCAATGATGGTTATATGTGGCTGATAAGACAGAGAACGGATTGGTGTTTATAGTAACGATATCGTTAATGCGTAGTTATCAAATACATTCGATACACTCGATTATAAAATAATTTCACTGAGAAGATCGTAAATTGTTATACGAGCTAGGCAGCTTTGCCCCAAAAATAAATAATCAAAATGGAAGTAAAAAATAACGCGGTGAAATAAATAATAAACTATTAAGTATTGCGTTCAGAATGTTTTAAAAATATTCCAAAATAATCTCAATAAAAGTGCCATTAACAACAACAACAACAACAACAACAACAACAACAACAACAACAACAACAACAACAACAACAACAACAACAACAACAACAACAACAACAACAACAACAACAACAACAACAACAACAACAACAACAACAACAACAACAACAACAACAACAACAACAACAACAACAACAACAACAACAACAACAACAACAACAACAACAACAACAACAACAACAACAACAACAACAACAACAACAACAACAACAACAACAACAACAACAACAACAACAACAACAACAACAACAACAACAACAACAACAACAACAACAACAACAACAACAACAACAACAACAACAACAACAACAACAACAACAACAACAACAACAACAACAACAACAACAGCAACAGCAACAACAATAACAATAACAGTAACGGTAACGGTAACGGTAACGGTAGCGGTAACGGTAACGGTAACGGTAACGGTAACGGTAACGGTAGCGGTAGCGGTAGCGGTAGCGGTAGCGGTAGCGGTAGCGGTAACGGTAACGGTAACGGTAACGGTAACGGTAACGGTAACGGTAACGGTAATGGTAACGGTAACGGTAACGGTAACGGTAACGGTAACGGTAACGGTAACGGTAACGGTAACGGTAACGGTAACGGTAACGGTAACGGTAACAATAACATAAACGGTAACGGTAACGGCAACAGCAACAGCAACAGCAACATCAACAGCAACAACAACAGCAACAGCAACAGCAACAGCAACAGCAACAGTAACAGTAACAGCAACAGCAACAGTAACAGCAACATAAACAATAACAATAACAATAACAATAACAATAACAACAACAACAACAACAACAACAACAACAACAACAACAACAACAACAACAACAACAACAACAATAATAACAATAATAATAATAATAATAATAATAATAATAATAATAATAAGTCAACGAACCGCATGCTTTGATAAATCGGTCGGGCCCCTTCTCCCCGATCGTAATCGCTTTTTCGCTGATCCGTATATTTGGACAACCTAACGAGCTACTCATAATATTCGTACCCCTTGCAAACTCAACAAGCGACGTTCGTGGCCAGTTTTGATATATTTTTTTTTTTTTTCACTCGCAGCGATAGCAAAAATTTGCGTGGATAGGCAACGGATTTTTCGAAGGTGAAGTCATGAAAGAATTTTGACGTACGATCATTTTTATGCATTAAAAAAATTGAGGCCACAATCAATACTCTCTGATTTGATATTAATAATTTAATTATCATTGCTTTTGACTTTTCTACCCGATTCATGATAAATTACTACAAATCATACGATTGAAAGCTTTCTCTTTCGAGAGAAAGATATTCGCGATATAGTAAACATGATTAAAAAAAAAAAAAAACTGACGGATCGTCAGGAGAAAAATTGAGGGAATGCAGCAGATGCGCAAATTATAGAAAGGGAAGATATCACGTTAAAATATAAAGAGGGTATTGACAGAATCGACAGAGGGGAAGAATAATTTTAAAAAGTGCATTTCATAAATGAATAACAAGAGTTTTTATCCTTTCGATCGAATCATCATTTTTTTACTAGTAATATTTCTTCCTATTTATTATATGAAATCGTCTAATAGTTTCGTAGCTTCGACGCTTCTAAAAAACAAAAAAAAATCGTTTCGAGGCTAAAAAATTATTAGCCAACCTTATTTAGCCTTTTTGGTCCTTTTTTTAGTGCAGGGTTTTTTAAATTCCTGTCACTTTCCTTAAACATCCATCTCCATCCGTTTGCCACTCTACGATTCCTTGATTTTTTCAACCCAAGACTAAACTATTGAAGTTTTATTAACAAATTAATTGATTTATTTAAACTTTATTTAAATCAAAATGATTTTTATTTTGATGGAATTTCAATTTAACGTTAATTCGTTTTGTTGATCATTAAAAAATAAAAATTGTTCTATTTAATGGCTCAGCCAGGTAAAATATTTCTACAACTCTAATCTTACTCTGCCATTCGTCTTATTTTGTTTACTTATATCGTAAATATTTATACCAATCGGAGATAAAAATTAATTCGTATAATCAGTAATCATTCATGATTCGTAAAAGGGTTAAACAAAGCTAAGAACTTCTGGAGAATGGTATTTAAAGAATGGTACGTACGTGTGAAGCACACACACACATATATTACGACGAGGTCGTAACTCTGTGAGAGAGCTATCTCGTAACGAAGATGACCCTTCTGCCCCTGGCGTACATGCAAGAGACCTGAAAAATCTCAAAGCGAGATTCTTCTCCTCGAATAATGAAGCAATCCCAATGAGAATTGTATACCTATACAAATAACGGATAAATTTTTTTCGCAAAATAGAATCGCGATTCAGTTACGGCGCACTTGCCCCACGGAAAAAAGAAATTTCTTTTAATAAAAATATAATTTATTATTATGAGAGGAATAATTTTTTTTCTTCTTCAATTTATCTCGTTAGATAATCGGTCATTAAAATGTAATTAAAATTCATTAATCGCACAATAAAATATAAAAATATGCGCTTGACATTGATTAAATTCAACCGAAATCCTTAGCCATTTACAAAATCGTAACTTTCCAGCTTTTCAAACCTTTTTATCTGCATATTCCATCACTGGCTCCTTCAAAAATATCGAAAATATAAAAATTTACAATTTTCTTAAAAATGTAAACAATTTATCCCAAAGTTGCCTACTATTTTGTCTCTTCTTTCTGTCATCAAAAAATTCGTTGCACTTCCAGCTTCTAAAAATTTGATCATCATTACATCGAGCAATTTTGTTATTTTTTATTATAGCTCAACAAGAATAATAATAATGTTTACATTATTAATGTTATTAAAATACATATATAATGATAATAATTAAAATTAGTATATTCTCAGTATAATTAGGATTATTATGAGCAAGGGATGGTATTGGATTTCGTAACGTGGATGAGAGCAAACATATCGCACATTACGTACTGCAGTAACCACCTAAAGCTTTCTCGTGTTCTACGAAGGCTGCAAACTTCTCTTTGGTCCATGTTCTCATATAGCGAGCTGCTGGGAGAACCTCGCATTGCCCGCTCAGCCGCCGCCGGCAAGGTGTCATATTTCCATGGCTCGAGTCGTAAGCCATAAGGCCCCTTCGGTATCGCACTTCCCCTCAATTCGTCACTGAATCCCCGAAGCATGAGCCTCGCACCAGCCTAACAAACCGCCCCCGCGTTTTCTAACTCACTATACACTCTTCGGGACCCATTGGACCTTCAGAAAACGTCGACTTGTTCGTTCTCTCCAGACGAAATGATCAAACGTTTAACTCAATGATTTTTTAAGTTCATACTTTTTTTTGTTAGATTTTTTGAAGAAAATAAAATTGGAGTCAACACTTTTTTCGATTGGGAGGAATAAACAAGAAATTTTGGAATTGTTTGCCTTTGTTTTTTGTTTATGTTTTTTTTTAGAACGGTTGATTTTAAATATAACTCGTTGCAAAACAGAGACATCCAGTTTTTTCATTGTCATCAACGATGATGATAGACTTTGCTCAAGATCGATCTATGCATTTGGCTTCAGATTTGCCTGTTTTATGAAATTTGTTCTAACGTTTGATGAGCTGTGAACTTCTGAGGATTACAGTCATGCCAGCATGCGTGGGCTTCTTCTGTGCCATTTTTTTTCTCTTTTAGTGACAATAAATAGGGAACGAAAAAAATAGAATTTCATGAACAATAAAAAGAAAGCAGTAGGCTTATCAATTATGAGTAAAAATAAATAGACAACGTTTGTTAAAATCGATACACCCAGAAAAAAGTTCTACTTAGATCTATTAGGATTGTTTATTCGAGTTTTTTTAACTTGAATTAATAAAATTTCTATTCGCTTCAGCTAGAAAGCTGCATTTAAATCAAATAGATAATTCTATTTGGGTTCGTTTGTTCGAGTACCCACGTTAAAGTTTCTCGTTCCGGCCACCACGTGGCGCAGAGCGTCGAGGCATTCCTCACATACGAATTGCGCTACGGATGTGCATAAATTGCGGGAACCAAAGTAGTTTTATTATTCTGACTGACTATATCTAAGAAGTTGAAGGTTAATTTTTGTACCTTCTCAGGGTCGCAGAGTCATGAAAATATTATTAAATAATATTATAATTGAATATGGTATAAATAATGTTATAAATAATAATAAAAATATTATTTTTATTTTAACTTCATATTTGTTTAATTTTTAAGATAAAAATATGTCCGATTTTAAAACGTTAATTAAATTTTTCATTAACCAAGAATATAAAAATGTGTGATGAAAAAAAATAATTTCTTAAAGTTAAATAGACTTCTATTTGGCCGTGAGACAAGGGAAAAAATGTATTTGATTTAAGGTAAAATAACTGATGCAGATTAGTCAAATGTGCTAAATTTTCAAAATTAATTTATGCATAGTTTAATGCACTAATTAAATGGTTGATTTGTATTACAGTATGTCGTATTAAGATAAAAAAAATATTAATAACAATAGATTTGCAAAACTTTCAACTGATAAATGCAAAATTCCACGATGTCATATATTCATCGAGATTTTTCAAAGAATAATCCGCATTTTTCAACCGATTTTAAGGAGTTTCGGTACAAATGACAAATTGTAACCATTTACGTCAAATTTACACAGTATATTCTTTGGCATGTACTGGATGTGTCGTCCAAATTTTAAATCGATCGTCTACACCGTTTTTGTGAAATTAAATGTCATAAAAAAACACTTTTTAACATGGTGAGATGCCTACGGTCATTGGTGAACGACAGTTTTACGAATGGAACACTGAGAAAAAATATTAAAAACTAATTGAAAAACTGCTAAACCACTAAGTATACTATTGCAATTCCGGTATCCAAAAACTAAATAATTCGTCTACATGGTTTATTAATTATTCATTTATTCATCAACGAAAACGGTGAGTTTTCCCCCCATCGACCGAACGAATAGGCTTTTTTTATTTGTTTTCGACGAAATATTGTTATATATGTGAAGTTGGCGCTTTGCTTGAAAATAATAAAAACCGAAACCCCTTAATGCACCATGTCTTATTTTGTTCCCCAAGAGATCCTTTACGAATTCACTGTGTCGATTTTTTTCTTAGTTTCATCGTTTTCCTGTTGCAGCCAATTGTTTAATTGGTTAAAAAAAATGTTCATAAATCAATTGCTATAATTTTCATATTAACAAGTTTAGAAAAAAACCTACACGATGATTTCTTTGAGGATCTCTTGAAGAACAAAATAAGACGTAGTGCGTTAAAATCGGTTGAAAAACACGGATTGTTCTTTAAAAAATCTCAATGAAAATATGACATCATGGAATTTTGCAGTTATCTGTTGATGATTTCGCAAATCCATCGTTATTAATTTTTTTTTTAGGTTAATAAATTATGCTGTAATACACATCAATCTTCAATTAATTTAATTAGTGTATTGAACTTTGCATAAATGTATTTTGAAAATTTAGCACTCATTTGACTAGTGTGAAGCAGCCATATTACCTTAACCCTAGAATTCCACAATCTATTTTTTCCAACGTAAACCCCACACTGGGATAAATAATTACCCCAATCTTCTCTTTAGTATAAAATGTTCCTCGTATGCGATAATAAGATTTAATTATATACCTTTCTCTTCGTTTTTTGATAACGAAGACAATAGTGTATAATAAAGTCGCATTTTATGAATATTTAGTGGTGAAAACTCTATAAAACGGAAGGAATGGTTTTAATGGGAGAAACCAGTTTAGGAGGCCGAAATTTTGGTATTTTTCGTGAATTTTTTTAACAGGGAAGGAATAATCAGAATTTGTTTAAACTTGGAGAATATTTTATTCATATTTTGAAGTACACTTTGTAATTTTTTCAAGTTATTTCCGCCGTAAATAGTGGAGTTAGAAGCTGCTGTCCATGGACGATCGCCATCCGAGTTTTTTGCTGGTGGGCATTCCTGAAGTCACAATTTTTATCTGTAATCATTACAATTTTTTTTTTTCGTTAACAACATATTTCCTAAGAATATGAACCTAATTATGATCAAAGAAGTTGAAAATTGCATGCTTTTGAGGTGTTTGAACACAATGTCATGTTTTTATACCATGTGTTTTCACCTTTTTTGCATTAAAAAAAATATTTTTAATAATAATATCATCCCAGAGTTAGGTTCATACAGATTGTAATTGAATAAAGAATATTCACACAAATTTTCAGAACGATTGGTCAATAACTTTTAGAGCTAGAATGCCCACCAGTTGAAAAAAAGTCGTCCATGGACAGCAGCTTCTAGCTCCACTATTTCCGGCGGAAATGACTTGAAAAAATTATAAAGTGTACTTCAAAACATGAATAAAATATCCTCCAAGTTTAAACAAATTCTGATTATTCCTTCCCTGTTAAAAAAATTCACGAAAAACACCAAAATTTCGACCTCCTAAACTGGTTTCTCCCATTAAAAAATTGTTTCTGGAAGGAAATTTGACATTTTCGTGGATAATTAATTACCCCGTTGTGGAGTTCTAGGATTAATTAGGTCCTAGTAGAATCAACTAGATGTTTTTTCTGGGTATAAGGGCACTGTACTTTCTTAGGTACTCCGCTTTGCCTCGGTCTCCTTTGTACATCGTATAATCATACGTGGATGTAGATAAACGAATAATGCTTAATTGTGCATTCCCTCGATATATCAGGCTGATAGAAATTTGCCAGCACAGAGGAATTATATCGAGCGAAAGATAAAGGGCAGTTAGTGTAAATAATATCGTAGATATAGACATCATATGAAGAGTTATAGGAGTGCGATTACATACGGTACGAAAAAAAAAATGATATCGCGTTACATATTTGTGAACGAACGAGAGCTGCTAAATTAACTGCTAATTGTATTTTCCTTAGGGCGCACGTGCCCTGCAGCGAATGGAAAGGGATCGCTTTATACATATAACGTATATCTCTATAGTTTTTTGAATTTTCCATAAATGCTATCCGATATTTTTGCCATGATTAGCCTCACGATGATTTTTCTTCCTCTGCTACAGGAATTTTTTTTTTTTTTTTTTTTTTTAATTCCACTCCATATAAAATTCTTCAATGTCCTCGGAACGTTTTGAACCTTTAAATCGTACACTTGTCTGTGGTCCAAAAAAGAATACCGGGGATTTGGGTATTCTAGACCCCAAGTATACTTTAAGGGTTAAATTTAAATAAATTTGAAAATTTATTTCAATGACATTTTTTTTAATGTTCTGAAATTTGATTTTAAATACTAAAAGAAACGATTGGAGGTTAATTTCTTACCTGCGTAACTATTTTAAGGGAGAAATAAGTGCGCGTTGGAAAGTTCGAGGAGAGAAACAAGATCATGATAACGTTTAAAACGTTTGCAAACGCGAACCTTTCCTGCACCTGGAGATTGTGTTCGATACACGATACTCTTTGCTCTGCTCCCTTAGCCATTGAACGTGATGAATTAGAGCTAAATTCTACTTAAAACAAATTTAAATAAGCTAATTACAAACATAAGTAGAAAAAGATTGACGAAACGCGGAGGAAACATTTGTCCGAATGATTATTTAGAGAAAAAAATTTGTCAACAATTATTTCGAATGAATAAACAGAGCAGAAAAAATGTTGAAACTGAAGCACCTAATGGTGCTTCAGTTTCAACATTTTTTCTGCTTTTATATGGATATTACATTTGTTTTTTTTTTGTTTCGAATCGAGCCAAGTTATTATTTACGAAAAAAGCCATTTGCGATTTCCTGATCATTATTGTTCCACTGAATTCGAGGGTCGTAATCGTGAAACCGGACATTTTGTTTAAACGAACATTGGGTAACATTGCCTTCGCGAATTTTGTATTTTGACAATATTTCGTGATTGGTTGATTGAAAACATTCTTTTATTTTCTTTTCAATGATGCTTGTATATTTTTTTTATTCGAAAACGAAAAATGCATCGAGCCTGTAATGCGGAAGTTTGTCGCAGCGATGATGAAAAAAAGAAAGAAAAAAAAGAAAAAGAAAACACATGAGAATGAAAAATCATACGAGTGATTCTCGTTTGTGATTGCAACGCTCGCCTCGCACTGATCATTGTGAGAAAGCATTCAGTTTATATTCAACGACGAGAATGATGTCATAGCGTGTATTGTATTTCGCATATTGACGCTTTAAATTTCAATTTCGAGGTAGAAACCGCTCCGGCGTTTCAGGAATGAGTGTCGAACACTTTTTTCTTCACATACTTGAGCCTCCGTATCGCTAATGTGCAAAAGTCGGTACACTTTCAACGGATTACGATGAACTCGGTATAATGACCTTGTTATAAGCAAAAACCGCAAAAAAAATCAGGTAATTTCGTTAAATGATTAACGGGAGAAACCAGTTTAGGAGGCCGAAATTTTGGTGTTTTTCGTGAATTTTTTTAACAGGGAAGGAATAATCAGAATTTGTTTAAACTTGGAGGATATTTTATTCATGTTTTGAAGTACGCTTTGTAATTTTTTCAAGTTATTTCCGCCGGAAATAGTGGAGTTAGAAGCTGCTGTTCATGGACGATCGCCATCCAAGTTTTTTGCTGGCGGGCATTCCTGAAGTCACAATTTTTATCTGTAATCATTACAATTTTCGTTTTTCGTTAACAACATATTTCCTAAGAGTATGAACCTAATTGTGATAAAAAAAGTTGAAAATTGCATGTTTTTGAGGTGTTTGAACACAATGCCATGTTTTTATACCATATTTTCTCACTTTTTTGCATTAAAAAAATATTTTTAATAATAATATCATCTCAGAATTAGGTTGATGTAGATAGTAATTGAATAAAAAATATTCACACAAATTTTCAGAACGATTGGTCAATAACTTTTTGAGCTAGAATGCCCACCAGTTGGAAAAAGTCGTCCATGGATAGCAGCTTCTAACTCCACTATTTCCGGCGGAAATGACTTGAAAAAATTACAAAGTGTACTTCAAAACATGAATAAAATATTCTCCAAGTTTAAACAAATTTTGATTATTCCTTCCCTGTTAAAAAAAATTCACGAAAAACACCAAAATTTCGGCCTCCTAAACTGGTTTCTCCCGTTAAATGATTAATAACACGATCCGAATGAATCAGGAAGGGCCAGTTATGAATTTGATGTCAATTTTAATAGTCAACTTTAATAAATTTCCTCAATTTTTTGAATTATATCTTCCATTTTCATTCATTTTAATCTTATATTATTTTTTTTTCGATCTAATGTCTGCAAATGATGGGGAAAAAAATCAAAGTTCGTGACAACGAATCACGTGTAGAAATTATGAGGTGAATCATCGTTTTTCGGTCGGACCGGATCGACTATTACTAGCTTCTCTCAGATTCCTTTGATTATCCTAATTATGAATACGAAGACAGAAATAATTAATAATAAAAAAAACTTGAAAAATAATATAAAAATGGGTGATAAGAAAAAGAAAGAATGATCGAAACAAAGTTCGTCGTTTTTTGGACACTTTTCATTCGGATATAACGAACCGAGAAGCACGTGGATAAAGCAATTTCATAGGCAGTTACACGCCTCGTCAGTAACCTTTTTTTTATATACGATTATCGTACGGTCTACACGAGACTACTCAGTGCATGAAGAAAACGATAAAATCACAGTACTCAAACGTTCTCAATGACTTTATAGCTATTAACGACGCCACCATTTTGCTGCAGATATTTTGTGTTTTTTACTGTATGAACCAACCAATGATCTTTCGAATGAATCTTTGAACGAATCTATGAGCAAAGCCTATCTCTATCTATTCATTAATGTCTACCGCTAAACACATTTCTCAAGAGCCTGCAATTTTTTACATGATTTGCGAATCATTTAAACGTGACTAACTATAATGATGCAAAATTTATGCAATTTTCTTGCTGCCTTACGAAGAAAAGCGAAATTTTAGGGAATTTTTTAAACTGACTTTGATTTTTTTGACTGAATCTGATTTTTTAAACTAAATATATAATTTGAGCGTAATATGCGAATAAAAAATAGAAAACGGTATGGCAATAAAATAGATTAAGGGGCCAGTCCACTTTGGAGCCACGAAAGAAAGGCTATTTTCGCGATTTTTTTTTGAGGATTTTATAAAAGATATGAATATAAAAGTTATTGGGCTCGATAAATAAAGTCTTGAAATACATAAAAAAAATTTTTTAAATTCATTTTTATTAATTTTTAAGTATAACAACTATAGTTTAACGTAACGCCTCAAAAATAGGTGGGCTAGGTAGCTCCATCACAACTCGGGAACGGCTTGTCTGAAACAAAAAAATCAAAGTCCATTAGATTCAGTATGACAGCAGCTACAAAATGACCCTCGGATAGAAAGTTTTATCAAAAAATAAAAAAATGGCAGATGAAAAACGAAAAAAGTAAAAAAAAAAAACGCGTTTTTTTCGCAGTTTTTCACAAAAAAAGAGTAAAAATCAAAATTTTAAAACCATCGAGGGTCATCTTGTTGCGAATCATGTTTACAATACGTGGTTCAAATTTCAAGAGAATCGGTTTATTAGTTTTAGAGATACGATGGAGCTAGATTTTGAAAACGTTGTTTCGAGAAAAACGCGTTTGAAGTTTATATACGCTCAGGTAGACGAAATGAGGGCCTGACGTTCAGGTAAAAAAAAAAATACTTAGAGAGCTCGGATTTTCATAAAATTTTGATACAATATTTCTGAATGTATGTCTTTCAAAAACAGTAAAAAAATCGATTTTTTGAAATTTTCAAAGTGGACTGACCCCTTAATTTAACGGTAAACATTTTTTATGACGTTGATGCACTTTGCTCTGCTCCATGACTTGATCTCTTTGATGCATTGAAGGCTCTCCTCTTTTATGAATCACGCACTGAGAAAAAAATTTTGTTGATCGAAAGAAATTTCGTTTCTTTCAACCAAAATATTTAGTTCGATACGGGCAACAAAATATTTTTGAGATAAGACAAAATAATTTGTGAATACTGAAGCAAGTTATAGATCGAAACAATAAAACTTTGATGCAGTCAAATAAATTAATGTTAATGCAACAAAATATCGTTCAAATAAACTAATTCATTTATTCGTCCTAACGATTACCGTTTTGCCAATTTGATAATTGAGATTCAAACAAATATTTTATTAATGCAACTAAAAAGTATGCGTAAGCAAATAAATGGTACCAATAGTTCGAACAAAATCATTTGGCTCCGGTGATTTGGTTGATTAATCTACAAGAAATTTTCATGATTTAATTGAACAAACTAAATCATTTGCCATTCCACAAAAAAATGATTGGATCCACCAATTTTTTGTCCAACAAAATGGAATTAGTTCGATAAAAAAAATATTTTTTCTCAGTGCGTGTCTCAGGGTTTGTTCTCTTGGTATACGAATTACTGATTATCGAAACGTGACTAATGAATGAAGCGAAGCTTGTGGAGTTTTTTTAAGCAGCGATTAGCGTAATTTGTTTTATTTTTATACGTGAAGAGTTTAATTTTGAAGTTTTTACTTCATCGTTCGCAAAAACAAGTTTGTTCCATACATAATTTTGTTAAATTTTGAAAAATAATACAGTACGAAAATAAAAGCTCGAAAGTGAGTCTATGTTAATTTTGGTATCACCCTTTTTCTTGGATTCTCTAGGCCCATACTTTTCCTCATACATTATACCCACTCTTACCCACTCGTCAATGAATTTCGAGCTTGGAGCACGTTCAGGACAATTTTCACCGTCGTTCTCCTCTCGGTCGTTGGGCTATATGGCTCGCGAGAGTCTCAAACAAGTCTCGATTTTCGTACGATGGAACGTGACTCCGTGAGTTCGAATGCATGCGAGCCTTCAAGCAGGGTTTATATATGCTCTAGTACAAATGGTTACGAAAATAAATTCTTGTTTATCTTCGAGTTTACGTGAAAGAGTTTGGTTTCTTGAATGATCATTCACGCCTTCGATTTCTTTAACGAGAATAGTTTATTTTATTGTATGCACTTCAATATTACTCAAACATCGTAAGAGATTATTCGAAACATTAAAAATTCAACTAATAAATCAATTTCATAATAAAATTTAATTCATTTCATAAAAATGTCAGAAAAATTCGGTAAACCATCGCGGCATGTGATTGAGACAATAATTATAGATAATTATCACACTAAATTAAAATTTCAATAAAACCAAAACTCAGTAAAATATTTTCCTGAATATCCTCTTCAAAACGCCGTTCGTTAAATTGGATTATCTTTTTTTTTTGACGGAGCTATTTAACTTTTAATGCGGCAAGAAATATCGACAGGTGTATCCAAACTTTTGAGCGGGAGTATATGCATCAGCAGATCTCTATTTATTTGGTAACTTTTTGTAAAATTTGAACTTCATTTTTTATGAGAATTGATTTGTCGTTTTTTTGATCGATTCAAATTCATTTGATAATTTTGTTTGGGGGGTTTTAAAAATTTTTTGAGGGCTTGAATATTTTTGGAAGGATTGAATTTATTTTGGAGCTTCTTCTTTCATTTTCTTTGAAATATTAAAAAAAATGGTGTTTTTGGTAAAAATTTCATTATATTTATTCCAAATTTTGCTGGCACGTGGCATGATCAAAATGACATATCGAACGTGAACTTTTCACATGTTTCAAACTAAAAGAAAGCTTGACAATTAGTAACAAATACAAATGTTAATTTTACACATCCATACTAGTGTATTACATCGAATTTTAACGTAAAATTTATTTTTTTATTGTTTCCATATGCGAATTCTGTAATTCACATCCAGTTAACGCCTTACATACGTCCAGCAGCGCCTAAAACGCGCTAAAAGAAAAACTGTTTTTAGAAGAGATAGCAATAGAAATTAATAAAAATAATTTTTACACATTGTTTATTAGTATTTAGACTTTATAAAAAAATTTATTTCATTTTTTTTTTCAAAATTTACAACATAAAAAATCACGTTTCCCGAAGCGCTATGAAAAAAAAGTTGCTCCACGGTCTGCATCATTTCTTCTTGAAATGCTGATGGATCTGCAAAACGTAAAAAAATTCTTGTAAAATAAAGTTGTAGTTATAGTCTGTCGAGCCGGATTTTTGAAATTCGAAAAATTTTGGCAATTTACGGCAGTTTAAAAAAAAGTGTGCATTTTGTGTCATAAATGTCACACTTTAATTGTGTTTATAAAATTTTTTAATCACAGCATCAAAAATCCGACTCGATAGACTATAGAGAAAACAATTTCGAATATTTAAAAAAAAAAAGCATCAAAAAATATTAAAAACTGTATGAGTTATCATGCAGACCGTGCCAGAAAAAGTAGTTTTGAGAAAAATGCATTTAAAGTTTCAAGTGCGCGCATCAGACTCTCGTTGGGCAATCACGTTTTCTATAATAACTTTCGATCTATGGGGAATTTGTACAATCGACTTACACAGAAATACGCCTAAAACTATAGAGAATAATAATCTGTAAAAAAAGAAATCGATTTTTTGAAAATTCTGGACGTATGTAATGCCTTAAGCTGATCGAACAAAAATTAAACTTCAATATTATTTATTACAATTGTTATCGATTACAATAGCCCAAGTAAAGCCCATTTAAAGTTTCAAGTGCGCGCATCAGACTCTCGTTGGACAGTCACGTTTTCTATAATAACTTTCGATCTATGGGGAATTTGTACAATCGACTTACACAGAAATACGCCTAAAACTATAGAGAATAATAATCTGTAAAAAAAGAAATCGATTTTTTGAAAATTCTGGACGTATGTAATGCCTTAAGCTGATCGAACAAAAATTAAACGTCAATATTATTTATTACAATTGTTATCGATTAAAATAGCCCAAGAGCGAGACGACAGTTTATCGAAATCGAGACGAAAATCTTGCACGTGTGGACAAATGTTTACACAAAAATAACAGACGAAAATTTAAGCACTTCTCTCAAATCATTTCTCACAAAGCTTCATTCTAATCTCCTCGAGTTTGTAACTGGAGCAACGAGCGTGTCGTTCGGTCACTCGTCGTTCGTTCGGGTATAGGGTGTTGGTATACGATGCGTTATCGCGTGAGGTAACGGGTTGCTTGAGGACCTAATAAACATCTTCTTGTCGCTGCGTATCGCGCATTGAATTTAACCGAGTTTGAGCGGGTGATTTTTAAGGGGCGTTCGAGGTCCTCGGGTTCCAAGACGAGATCGGTACCATTTACATGAGAGAGGCTCATATAAGACGAGTGTATAAGACGAAGATGACGACGTTACGCTTAACGGTCCTAATTGTTTGCGCCTTGATTTACTTCCTGGAACAGTTCTCTCTCTCTCTCTCTCTCTCTCTCTCTCTCTCTCTCTCTCTCTGTTTCTTGTTCTTTTTTTTTGTTTCCTCTTCCAAGCTTCGTCGTGTGGGGCTGCTATTTTTTTTTCTCTCTTTGAAATGATGATTTCTCGTCTCGGGTCGCCAGAGCCATCGATTGTACTTCTCATCCATAAATGGGGATCATGTGAAACCCACGAGTGTACAACAGCTCGAATAGATTACCTTCTTGGGATTTATTTATTGAACTCTCTCGACGCGTTCCATTGTTTCAATTTCTCCGAATGAAAATTGCAAGAAATTCATTAAAATCGATTCCTCTTCGATCATTGCCTCCCAGATAAATGTGCAGTGAATTCATATTCTTTTATGGATGAGGAAAAATGAGCTTTTTTTTTATAAAACTTGTGCATCATTTTTTACAGTAACTTTATTTATTCACATATTTCAACCACTGTTGGATAGGAAAAACATTGATGGATAGGAAGAACATTGACAAGCAAAAACATTGATTTGGAAAATTTATTTTTCGTTTTATACTTTGATACAGAAGTTATCATCTTATAAGATGATCCATTTATTTGCTTCTCATTGATCGAATTTTTTACAGGCTGATATTTTTATTGCGAGAAACTTTTATTGAACTATAATTTATTGAAGAATTTGTGAAAACTATTACCAATTGTACACCAAGTGTAGATATTTTTGAAGTAGAAAGAATCATTGTATTTGAAAAGTTAATTCCTTTTATTGTTAACCTTCAATGTCAAATTGTAAACTTTAACTGCTGTAAATAATTCTTGAGGAAAAAACTCTTAACTCCTTGAGTATATTCAGCGTCAATAGAACACCAATTTTGGTCTCCAAATCCATAAATTGTATTGTACTTTGAACACGTCTTTTGGCACGTACAATTTATTTTTATATTTTTAGTAATGAATCCTCCCAAAAACAAAAGATTTATATACGAAAATTGTTTCTTCGTATTTTTGAAAAAGGAATAGATATTCTATTCCTGATATTTAAGGGGGGAAACGACTGAGTGGAAGTTCGCGTTTGAAGTCTTAAAAGTTCGATGTATTAATCTAGCAAAAAATTGTCCATTTTTCAAGATTACGAAAGCCTCAAGCTTGTGCAAGTTTTCATTACAGGGAAAAAAATGAACTGTATTTTTTACTGGGATTTTCATAAAACTTTACAGTTTTCCACATTAGTAGCGCCTTCCGAACCCGTTAACATCAATTTTTCATGAAACTTTAAACAAAATCTGTAAATCCCTGTGGAGGAAAATACTAATACTGTAAATTATATATTGCATGTCCATCGAACGAATTTTTAGAGTGTCGAACAGTAAAAAGTACACGCTACATTCACCCTGTTTTTACAGTGTGAAATTATAAAAAGTACACGAAATAATAAACTGAACTTATCCTCATTGGAATTACCTAAACATAACCATAAAATTGTTGAAAACAAATAAAATTTAAAAAAATTCTTTAACGGGAGAAACCTGTTTAGGAGGCCGAAATTTTGGTGTTTTTCGTGAATTTTTTTAACAGGGAAGGAATAATCAGAATTTGTTTAAACTTGGAGGATATTTTATTCATGTTTTGAAGTACACTTTGTAATTTTTTCAAGTCATTTCCGCCGGAAATAGTGGAGTTAGAAGTTGCTGTCCATGGACGATCGCCATCCGAGTTTTTTGCTGGTGGGCATTCCTGATGTCACAATTTTTATCTGTAATCATTACAATTTTCTTTTTTCGTTAACAACATATTTCCTAAGAATATGAACCTAATTGTGATAAAAAAAATTGAAAATTGCATGTTTTTGAGGTGTTTGAACACAATGTCATGTTTTTATACCATGTTTTTTCACTTTTTTGCATTAAAAAAAATATTTTTAATAATAATCTCATCCCAGAGTTAGGTTCATATAGATTGTAATTGAATAAAGAATATTCACACAAATTTTCAGAACGATTGATCAATAACTTTTTGAGCTAGAATGCCCACCAGTTGAAAAAAAGTCGTCCATGGACAGCAGCTTCTAACTCCACTATTTCCGGCGGAAATGACTTGAAAAAATTACAAAGCGTACTTCAAAACATGAATAAAATATCCTCCAAGTTTCAACAAATTCTGATTATTCCTTCCCTGTTAAAAAAAATTCACGAAAAACACCAAAATTTCGGCCTCCTAAACTGGTTTCTCCCGTTAATTATAAATACATTTTTAATCATACTTTCTTACATCCATCGCTTCTCACATAAATTTCTGCCGAAAAATGTTCGTACCTGCACTGGGATTCGATCTGGCCTACCTACCTACCCATGACCTAACGCGCACGGACTATTACCCCACAGTGAGAAAAAAATGTTGTTGACCGAAACAAATTTCGTTTCACTCAACCAAAATATTATTTAAATTATTACAAGCAACAAAATATTTTTGAGATAAGACAAAATAATTTGTGAATGCTGAAGTAAGTTATTGGCCGAACCAACAAAACTTTGGTGCAATCAAACAAATTAATGTTAATGCAATAAAATATCATCCAAATAAACTCATTCATTTATTCCTCTCAATGATTACCGTTTAGTCAATTTGGTAATTGAGATTCAAACAAATATTTTATTAAAGCAACTAAAAAGTATGCGTAAATAAATAAATGGTACCAGTTGTTCGAGCAAAATCATTTGGCTCCGGTGATTTAGTTGATTCATCTACAAGAAATTTTAATGATTTGGTTGAATAAACTAAATCATTTGCCATTCAACAAAAAAATTGTTGGATCCACCAATTCTTCGTCCAATAAAAGGGAATTAGTTCGATGAACAAATTTGATTCCTCAGTGTATTATCTACTTGGTAATTATTGGTAAAAAAAAGTGATACGTTCATATCCAATCCGGAATATAATCGGTAACGTCAGTGAATAATCTATGCACTGAGAAAAGAAATTTGTTGATTCAACAAAATTTTTGTTGAATCAAGAAATTGTGGCGAACAAAACGAAATTTGTTAACTCAACAAAAATTTGGTTAATTCAACCACTTAATTTGCTGGCTCAAATAAAGATTGCTCATTACGACGAAAATATTGTTGAATCAACAAAATTTTCTGTTCAACTAACAAATTTCATTTTGTTCGCCACAATTTGTTGATTCAACAAAAAATTTGTTGAAACAACAAATTTCTTTTCTCAGTGTGTCTTTTGAAAGCAAGAAAAATTTGAAATATAAAAAATATCGAATTTTCATATATTACAGTGTATCATGTAAGGCTTCCGTGTAGTTGAAAATTCGTCCCCTCCCCCCTCCCCATTGTTCGAGTTATAATTAGCAAATACAGCAACATTCTTCAATAAGTGTTTCACCTTGAAATTTCACCTTGAACTTTTGTTACACTGTAAAAATTGAAAGTAACATAGCAAATTTTGCAGTACGTTTTCGAATTTTTACTGGGCACACTGCAATTTGTAACTTATGTCGACGGTAATATTCTCAATAGGAAATATACAATTTTTATATTTTCTAATTACAATTTATCATGAATGCACTCAGAGAAATTTATGGTGCAGGCGACCATATTTTAACGATATTAGATCTTTTCCTGGGGTGATAGAAACATTTTATAGTAACGATAATTCGAAAAAATGTGGTTCTATTTACTATATTTTATTAGTCGATTGTATTATGTGCGTATATTGGTATTTGTTACCAGAGTATAGTGATACCTTTAGTAAAATGTATAGAACCTTTTACGATCGAAATAGTGCACTCGATTATGCTCATGGTAGAGGGTACCAATGTGTATATCGATGTAACTTTTTTTCACGTGCATGCCAACCAAGTTTATGTTACATTACGTTAATAGTCACTACCATGAGATATTCTAATGAGGCCTACCCGTTGAAGGTTATTAACCAGCATATAAATGGTGAAAAAGTGGTTAAATTCACAAAATTTTGGTCCAGCAATAAATATGCTACATCATATCGTATTTTTTATATGAATAGCAAATTGCTTTTAGTGTTGCTTGTATTATTTGCTCATTATTAGAGGTTTTACCATGGCCCATAGCACTTTTTAAATAACACATCGTTACACGCATCATTGGGATCTTATGTTTAAGGGTCTACTTTGGATGCATGAAAAAAACGCTATTTTGATTAATTTTTTTTAAGAATACTGTTATGTTTATTGATATAAAACTTGTTAGGCTTAACAAAAACATTCGTAAATTACAAACAAACAAAATTTTTTATTGATTTCAACCACTTTTTTAGTGTGAAAATGCCAGGTAAACAGGAGTCCTCAAAAAGCAGGTAGTTGTGCGCTGTTGAAAAAATCTGAACAACGGCCCATCCGAAACAAAAAAATTGAATGGTTTTAGGTTTAGTGTGACAGTGGCTATATCCCGTACCTCTAATATTAATTTATATGCAAAAATAACAAAATGGCGAACAAAAAAAATTAAAAAACGTGTTTATTTGAATGTTTTTTGCCAAAAAAAATAGTAAATATTAAAATTTTGCAATAATTCTGGTACGGGATATAGCGATAAGTGTACAGAATATGTGGTTAAAATTTCATAAGGATCAGTTCAGTAGTTTCTGAGATTTTTTCAACAAGCGGTTCGAAAACGTTGTTTCGAGAAAAACGCGTTTAAAGTTTTAATTTATAAGGTGAACAAGCGCGCTCACGTAGCGTTCTACGTATAGAAAAATACCTCTAGAATGCTCTGATCTTTCTGAAATTTTCAGAGAATATTTTTAAATATATAAACTTTCGAAAAATGCAAAAAAAAAAATAAAATCGATTTTTTGAAAGTTTTAAAGTAGACAGATCCGTTAAATAAACACTCAAATTATAATTCAATTAACTATAATATAATTTCCCTGATAATTTTCTTTAATAAATTTTACCATACGACGTCCAATCATACGTTTTTGTTGTAGATACCATTGACCTTTCTCTCAGTGTGCCGTTTAACATTTTTTACAATTTTTTAATAACAGTAAATAGTATTGGTTTATAGTTTATTTTCTTATACGTACTGAGAATATTTTACTGAGGCCACTGTAAATTTTATACTTTATACACAGTGGGATTCCTCGTTTTTATTTGTAATTTCTGCTATGTCATTTTTTTGCTGTGGGCATTGAGTTTTTTTACAGTTTAGATCAGCATATAACTGCACTGAGAAAAAAGACACTAGTTCTCGCAACTATACACGTATAGTTGTCCGCTCTATGGTAAAATGTACCAAAAAATATTGTTAGGACAATTATGTTATAGTTAATTGGACTATATCTGTAGTGTTCATCCAAACATATAATCCCAATGGTGTGGATAACCATGTGTTATTTAAAAAGGACTAAAAATCATAGTAAAAACCCTTACAATGATCAAACAATCCAAGTAACATTATAAGTAAGTTACTATGGATATGAAAAATATGGTATACTGTAGCATATTCATTTTTGGATTGACCTGCACTGAATTTTACCATTTATATGGTAATTAATATCTTTTAATGGATAGGCATTATTAAAATATCTCATAATAGTAACAATTTATGTAATGTCGCGGAGACTTGTGTTTCTAACTATCAATGACTATTTGTTGTCGTTATATCAACCATACCGCAAGGGATATTTATGCCGTTCACCTGAGTAAAAGTACGACGCGACAATGGTTTTTCTGCAAAAATGAAGTATTAATTAAACACATCTTTCCAGAAAGTAAAACGCACTTTTGATGTGTGATAATTAAGAACACGAGCAAAGTAAATTTATTAAAAAATCCAAAAATGGTATCCTCAAAAAATATCAATGGTCCTTACAATAAACATTACGGATCACACTATTTTGTATCCGCAAAAATGAATGTTACTATTAACGTATGTGCACATCAGGTTTTCTTATTAAAATGTGATAAATCTGACTAAACATTTTCATCTTATAGTAGCAATATAATATGTTTATGGCACCAAGGAAATATCTAGTATGGTCTACTTTAAATTTTTGCCAAGCGTACCGTGAGTATAGTCGAGAGTACTATTCCTGATCGTTAACGGTAATATTTATTTTAGGAAAAATATCACTATTATTTGGTAACAAATATGCAACATATGTTTGGCAAGATCATTGTTGCTGTTAATATATGCGCGTAATATAAACGACTTATAAAATACAGTAAATGCAACCATATTTTTTTGAGTTAGCGTTACCATAAAAGTATTTCTATCCTCTCAGGGAAATATGCAAATATGCTACTGTGAACCATAAATTTTTCTCAGTGTGATAAGAGAGTAAAAAATACATTAAATTCATAATTTTGTAATGGAACACACTGTAAAACGAGTAATTTACAGTTTTCAACTGTAGAACAAATTTTACAGTTTCCAACTGTAAATTTTACAGTTTCCAGCTGTAAATTTTGTTTTAGTTTGAGTAATTAAAAAATATCGAGCATCAATTTTTATAGATGATTTTTTTCCGTGTAATTTCCGGTCAAGATATCGACCGCGCAATATTTCCTCGTTAATTCGTAATTGTTGGTTTTCCCTGGTATTTTTACAGTGAGTAATTTCGTTTCGGAGTTGCCATCGAATTGCATGAGTAAAACGAGCGAATCATCGATGGCAATCGATGCATCTGGCAGCGATATTTCGCGCAATTTGACCTCGCATCATTTGACGGGTGAAAGCAATTCGCATCATCATGCTCATCAAGCCGATCATCACAGTCCGAATTCAGTGGTTTCGATGCACAGTTCCTCACAGTCTCATCATCATACTCATCACTATCAACAGCAACAACAACACCAGCATCAAGGGCTTGACGACAAAGATGAGTGTTCACCGCCTGGAACATTGCACAATTCGACGGGTAGCAATCCATCCACACCCAGTGGAGCATCCTTACCAAACACCGCACCGGAAGCTGCTCACACTAAAATTTCCAACGGCTCAACATCCACCGCCTTAACACCTGGTTCCACGTCCGGAAAACCACCCTTCAGTTACGTTGCCCTCATCACTATGGCAATTAATCACAACGTTCACAAAAGAGCAACACTTCGTGAAATTTATGCTTACATCAAAGCCAAATTTCCTTATTTTCAAGAAAACACCAAAGGCTGGCAAAACTCTATTAGGCACAATCTATCCCTGAACGAATGCTTCGTCAAAGTTCCCAGGGAAGGCGGTGGCGAAGGAAAAGGCAATTTTTGGAAACTTGGTAAATTTTTTTATTCATCATTTCTAATACTCCACACTTTTTTTTATTATTTCTTTCAATTATGACATTTTTTACGATGGAATTCAACAATTTTTACACTTTCCAATGTTTTTCAATTATATTAGGAAAAACATGAAATTTTTACTCAACATTATTTTTATCTTTTGTAAATAAAATATGTGAGATAAATAATATATTTTCCTGATTTCTATGGTTAAGATAGAAGCCTCGCCACAGTCACGTTCAAAGGTTAACTCTCCGGTTAAAATTCGAAAATTTGGATATAACCTGCGAAATAATCTATGGCAATTGTCAAGTCATACGGGAGCCTAAAAAAAAATCCAGAGTTTCCGAAATACCCGCGTTTCCCTATGCAATACACGTAACATACAGTTCATATCACTATATCTCCGAAACTAAGTAGTCAGAATTGTTGTAATTTTTCGAAAAACTTCGTCACATACACCAGTGCAAATGACAATTAAAAAAAAAAAATCTGTAGAAAAGTTTCGAAGTAATTGGGTAAAATGTGAAATTGTCTACCTTTGCCCGTAAGAACAGACGTAAAACTATACAATTTTTGATTTCCGATATCTCGAATATGGAACAGTGAATCCTATTCAAATTTTGCACGTTATTACATAATGGTGTTCCGAATAAGTTCTCGAAATATAAAAAAATTCTGTAGAAAAACGCTTTGGCGAGACTCCTACCTTAAAGAGCATCAATCAACGTTGACAAATTGACACGTTACTGTTATATTAATGTTCGTTGAAACGAAATATAAAAAACCAGAATATCGAGCAGAAAATTGCACGACTATTTTGGTTCGTACGATTTTTTTGTTTTTACAAATTTTGCTATCATAACAGCTGCTCTTCGATTTTTGTGTAATTGCATTTTTTTTTCAATTCATTAGGCTTTATTTGTTAAATGATTTGAACATTTGATTTAACCTGCTAATTTTTTCAAATGCTCATAGAGGTTGGCTACGAGAATATGTTTGAGAATGGAAACTACCGAAGACGAAGACGCATGAAACGTCCTTACAGAAGTACGTCATACCAAAAATCACGTTTCCGCGATTCTTTTCCAACCTCTCATGTGCATTTTGCCCCATCGAGAAATCTTTTTGGCCACTCCTCACCGTCGTACGCGCCAACGGGATACACACGTTACGACCCAAGGTGGGATATAATATTCTGTCCATTTAATCAATATACACTGAGAAAAGAAATTTGTTGTTTCAACAAATTTTTTGTTGAATCAACAAATTGTGGCGAACAAAATGAAATTTGTTAGTTGAACAGAAAATTTTGTTGATTCAACAATATTTTCGTCGTAATGAGCAATATTTATTTGAGCCAGCCAATTAAGTGGTTGAATTAACCAAATTTTTGTTGAGTTAACGAATTTCGTTTTGTTCGTCACAATTTGTTGATTCAACAAAATTTTTGTTGAATCAACAAATTTCTTTTCTCAGTGTATATAAAAGCATGGTTTGTTCTTGCATGCCACTCTAACTCAGCAGCCTATCCCCGCAGTCTCATGGGGTATGGTATGATAGCCTTCCATCCCCCATCCATGAAGGTTTCGATTTGGAACTGCAAGGGTTGGGTTTGGAGATATGGGTGTCAAAATAGGGCATCGCACCAATGGACTTCTCATGGGAAGTCGATGAAGCAGCTGGGAATCGGGTGCCAAAGTAGCCGAGACTGGCCAGAATGTTCTTGAATGTTCTAGAAGGTTCCAGAATGTTCCCAGAATGTTCTAGAAGGTTCCAGAATGTTCCCAGAATGTTCCAAAATGTTCCAGAATGTTCGAGAATGTTCTAGACTGTTCCAGAATGTTATAGAATCTTCCAGAAGGTTCGAGAATCTTCTGGAATGTTCCAGAATATTCGAGAATGCTCCAGAATGTTCTAGAATGTTCGAGAATGTTCTAGGATATACGAGAATGTTCTAAAATGTTCGGGAATGTTCTAGAATATTCGAAAAGGTTTTTGAATGATCCGGAATGTTCGAGAATGTTCTAGAATGTTCCAGAATGTTTTAGAATGTTCTAGAGTGTTCGAGAATGTTGGAGAATGTTTGAGAATGCTGTAGAATGTTCCAGAATATTCTAGAACTTTCCAGAATGTTCAAGAATGTTCTAGAATGTTTCAGGATGTTCGAGAATGTTCTAGACTGTCCCAGAAGGTTCTGGAGCTTCGAAGGGACTTCCGGTTCCGGAATGTTCGAGAACTTTCTAGTATGTTCCAGATAGTTCTGGACCATTGAAGGGACTTCCTGTTCCGGAACGTTCCAGAACGTTCTAGAATGTTCTAAAAATGTTTAGAATGTTCTAGAAACGTTCTAGAAATGTTCTAGATACGTTTTAATTCAGAAGAGTATATGAATATATAGGCGATGGCGAGACGCATGCGTCAGTATACTTTTGGATATAAAAAGCAGAGTTTTCTTTCACTAAATTAAATACAACTGTATTGAGAATATGATGATTTAGTTTAGCTTTATAATTTTTGTATTTAAAGGTTTATTTTTTAAATTCACATTTGATAGGAGCTAGCTGGCTTTGTCCGAGCGAAGCAAGGGTAACTCCGGCTAGTTGATAATAAAAAAATATAATGGATTTATTAATAGAATGAAACAATTCTTAGATATTGGAGAATAAAGTTATTTACTTTTAATGTTTCTTTCGTAGTACCTGGAGTCTTCCACAAGCACAATTGTCCTATGGCCATTGCCAGGCGGTAAGTTTTATTTTTTATATTTATTTCTTTTTATTTTTATGGAAAATGAAAATTCGGTTTGGAAGTCATTTGATTCAGCTGAAAATCAATATAATTTTGCCATTAAATAAAAATTGTTTCTCGTTTCATGTAAAAAATTATCAATCAATTTTTTGAAATTTGTATATCGACAAATAAATATTCAGACACGAGACTAAAGAATAGTTTCAATTTTTGGATTTGAATTATTTGTTCAATATTATTTCAGCCACAGCTGCAACCGATGCAATCGATGCAAATTCCAACTATGAATGGTTACGGTCAGCTCGGAACATCGTTGTGTGAGTCTCAATTCTTCGATACAACATATTTATCGTTTACAATAGAAAATTCATTTAAACTTCTGGCCAAAGCGTTTCAAGGCAATTATATCGATGTTTCAGGCGGCACCTCGAACTCACCGGGCTCAATGACGAGCACAACCTTCGGTAGTAGTTTCGCTGCTTGTAGTAGGCGACACGAAAGTCAAATGTTTACCGATCCAATGTCCGGGAGATGCTCTTATTGGCCGGACAGTAAGTTTTTCATTTTTTTTTGACTTACTCCATTTTTCTCATCTTGCGATGTCATTTCTCCTATTAATTTTATTGTTAATATTGAAATTATATAAAAAACGCCAACTAAAAGTGTTTGTAAGTCGTAAAGAACTGCAAAAATGAATAAATCATGAAATGATAATCTCATTGCTAATCGTCACAAAAAGGGCTCCAACATTTTAAATTCGATGTATAAACATATTTTTCGATACTTTTTTGGCAAATAAAAAGCCATAAGCTACTTTATCAAAATATTTCTAAAGAAGATCGATATATTTTTTGAAAATATATATCGTTAAAAAACGAGCAAAAAATATTGAATAATTTATTCAACGAAAGATATAGCGATTGCGAAAAGTTTTTCAATATTTTCAAAAAGAAAAACAACCAAATTCTCAAAACATATAAATATTCAGCCAAAAAAATGTCAACATTTGAAGAAATTTATGATAATATTATTAAAAAAGTATTGAAATATCAATAAAAATTACAAAATATTGAAAACAAAGTTAAAACAATCGTATAAATTAAAAAATCGTTACTTTAGTGTTGAACGTGAAGGAAGAACCGGGCAGTTCACCGGTTGGTGGAACGGGCACAGTAGCGACAATGGGAAGCGTTGGTAGCGGGATGGTTGGTTCGACGACTCCTTCGAGCGTCTCATCCTCAGGATTTCAGAGTGTTGAGTTTCGCATCCGATAATCGAAGATATATATATATATATATATATATATATATATATATATATAAATGTCAATGATAGAGCTTAAACGTGTACAGTAACGGCAGCAAGAGCGAAAGCCCGAACCACGCGAATTTATTCGGCTCGATTAATTCAATCAATCATGACGATTTCATCCATATTGTAACAGATCGTTTCGCACATACACATAAAAAATATACGTAAAATACTAGACGCGTTCGTTTGTAATGCGTGGCTAAAAAAAAAAGAAGAAAACAAATAAGGAATAAAATAATAATGCTTCACTCGAGTGATCTCGTTTTCACGAATAATTGAAGAATGTTTAGATTGTAATCACGTCTGATTAAAATGACAATGGTACGAGAGAGATTAATAGCAAATGAATCCAATATATTATTATTATTATTATTATTATTATTATTATTATTATTATTATTATTATTATTATATTTCTGATGAATTCACGATACAACTGAAACACTATTATTATAGTATATTATAGAATATAATTATAATAATTAAATTGAAAATAATTGTGATGTCAATTGTAATAATACGTCGATGTAAATGTAATTCTTTGTCACGTAAGATATATCGTATCGAGAATCGATTGAAAAATGTATAATTATTATTCGTAATCGTGAAGATGTTTATGTTAAGTTAAGGGATTTAAGGATATCAAATAAATTACTATTATTGATAGTCTATTTGCCATTTCTTTAATTTATCAATTATAATTATGTTGAAATGAATTTTTTTTTTAAATTATAAAAAATTCTTTTCTGTTTTATGAAATCGTCGATCAACTCTTTCTTCAAGAACAGGAAACGCTAGACACGTGTATAAAAAAAGATCGCGAAAAAATGTGACATAAAAAAAAGAAAAATGATCACACACATTTGTATCACACAAAAATTTAACAATTTAGTCCTCGCAAAAAATGAAATTGGTCACAGTAAAAGTTAATAATTCAGTCCTCGCAAAAAATGAATGAAAATATTTCGCACGAAAATTTATAAGAGACTGATTCAAGAAAATTATCAAACAAATCCCAAAAAACTATACATTTTGATTCTTCCAATAAGTTGAGTTAATAAACAAAGATACACGATTATTTCTCAGGGGGAATTTATCTTCAAAGTTTACTTGGGGTCCAAAATGACCCAGGCAATAATTCAAACCGAATTTAAATACTTGGCCTTTTGAAAATTCATCATTTTTCCTAGAATATTTGTTTTCAATAAAGAATTTGCTCTTTTTGACTTGGCAATACTTGAAAATAGTGCACAAATTTTGTCAAGCCTTAATATTCATTGCTTTTGACTTGGCAATGGTGTAAAGACCCTCGGGTCGTCTGGACCCATGTATCTTCATGTTAATTCAAAGAAATTTATACTTTGAAGGTTAATCATGGGATTTCGACTCATCGTAAAGAGTAAGTACTCAATTTTTGCAAATTATTTGTTATAATTTAATTTTGAGATTAATACAAATATGAGAGGAGAATTTCTATTGAGATTTTTGACAGAGATTTGAACGATTGGCGGTTTTTATCACTAAAAACACTTCAAGTATCGTTGTGTATTGACGTTTTTATTGTGTACAAAAATACGACTAAAAAATATGAGAAAAAAAAAAACACGAAGAAGGAGGGAATAGAGAAAGAAGATTCATTGTATACGTCGATAAAAAGCTCCGCCCACGCAACAGCGGTTCTCAATCACATCACAAAAATTTCTATCTATATCGTACTGTATTTTAATGAAGCCATATATTTGATCAATTTTGGAATTCGTGAATAATCGTTTTTTCCTTTATTTTTCTTTGGCCGAATACTTTTGGTTGTCAGTTATCGGCATAAATTGGAACGACAAATTTCTTTATACATCGAATAAAGTTATTGGATCAAGGGACGAGCATGTGTTTCGTTGATTTATTGACTCGCACTCTGTCAAAAATATCGAATATTTTATTCCATCAAACGAATTTTTGAGTTCTTGAAAGTTGAGTTCATTTTTTTTAAATGGCTTGGAAACAAAAAACTAGAACGTTTACCATTAATTTAGGATTCATTTGCTTTGTTACAATCCATCGAGCCAAACTACTTTTTACTCCATTTGAATTTTCTCGATCGAAACTTTAAATAAGAATTTAAATTTCGTTGTGACAAATTCTGTAAACTTTCCAAACAAAATCAAAGCTTTTTGGAGCGTGTAATTAAAATATTATTCGTGTAATTTTCGTGAATCTTTTTACATTGCTCTTAATTGATTAAATGTTTAAGTCGTTTGCACAAAATAATAGTTTCGTTTCATATTTTAAAGGCAGAAATGTTGATGATTTGATGTCAAGATTGGTGGTTAGAGGATACGCCGATGCGTGATTCTCGCCCGGTGGCCGTACACTGAAAAAAAAATTGAAGTATTGTCAACTATGCAATGAGGTTGACGAATTTCGTTCCGTCAATAGTCATATTACATTTAATTAATCACCCGGTGGTTGATCCATCGAAAGTCATTTCGTCGAGATAACTACGCCACGATTTTACCGCTAAATTTTAATTTATTTGAGTTGAGTGTATTTCATGTGATACAACCGCAATAAATGGTTACATTGAAAAGAAAATAAATAAAACTTGAGACACAAAATCGATTGAATTTGAAATAATCACACGGAGGTTGAATTGTATACGGTTTGTCCGTGACTTGATAAAATCATAGCATCGAATAAACTTCTCTGCGGGAATTGAATTCAATGACAGCACAAATCAACGGAATATAATTTGTGATTGAGCTAATTACCTAGTAGTAATTTGGATGAAATCTTTTATTACTATTCAAACAAATAAATCTTTTGCTAAAGATACTAAAATTTCGTTGAGCAAACAATAAGTTTTGTTTAATATGAATTATATAGATTGTAACCGGATAGCCTTATTCCCTGGCTGGATTTCTGGTGTGGCAGAAATCCGCTAGAGGGCCACGGGCGGAGCGCTCTCGCGTGAGCGTCGCACCGCCCGTGGACCTATAAGGCTCCGACATTGAATAATTAAACGAGGATCACTCCGACCGATGGTCGTCGAGAAAATCCGAATCCTTGTTTTACGAGTTAAAAAGGTCTAAGGCTTATCGTACAATTAAAGTACGCTACGTTGACATAGAAAGGTTTTGCCACCTAATTATGTCAGGATAGGCGCTCTTACGAGAGAGTAAAAAATCGATCAATCGTATTTAATATTGAAAGTCACAAAATATAAAATCCAAAATATCAAATAAAAAATATTCCAAAAAATATATATATAAAATTTTTTTTAAATATTTCTTACAGTAATTTCAAAATCATAATTGTTCCAAATCCAAACAGGATTTTGATACATTTGACTGAAATACTTTTCCGTATTTCCCGAGCAATGCGATGATACTATTTCAAATATTTATTGAAATTAATTGAAAAAATGTTTTGGTTCTATTGAATATTTAAGGGTTTACATACGTCCAGCAGCGCCTAAAACGCGCTAAAAGAAAAACTGTTTTTAGAAGAGATAGCAATAGAAATTAATAAAAATAATTTTTACACATTGTTTATTAGTATTTAAACTTTATAAAAAAATTCATTTCATTTTTTTTTTTAAATTACAACATAAAAAATCACGTTTCCCGAAGCACTATGAAAAAAAGCTGCTCCACGGTCTGCATCATTTCTTCTTGAAATGCTGATGGATCTGCAAAACGTAAAAAAATTCTTGTAAAATAAAGTTGTAGTTATAGTCTGTCGAGCTGGATTTTTGAAATTCAAAAAATTTTGGCAATTTACGGCAGTTTAAAAAAAAGTGTGCATTTTGTGTCATAAATGCCACACTTTAATTATGTTTATAAAATTTTTTAATCACAACATCAAAAATCCGACTCGACAGATTATAGAGAAAACAATTTCGAATATTTAAAAAAAAAAGCATCAAAAAATGTTAAAAACTGTATGAGTTATCATGCAGACCGTGCCAGAAAAAGTAGTTTTGAGAAAAATGCATTTAAAGTTTCAAGTGCGCGCATCAGACTCTCGTTGGGCAGTCACGTTTTCTAAAATAACTTTCGATCTATGGGGAATTTGTACAATCGACTTACACAGAAATACGCCTAAAACTATAGAGAATAATAATCTGTAAAAAAAAATCGATTTTTTGAAAATTCTGGACGTATGTAAGGCCTTAAAGTTTTACCTCAAATTGCAGGCGTAATTGGCTCAATAAAATACCTTCGACTATGCGCGGAGGTTGCGTCAACTACGCCGTTGGTTTCGCCGTATCCAACCTCAGGACGTAGTTGAGCCAACTACGCCTTCGTTCTTAATACTGTGCCTTTTTTTCAGTGTAGCAGCAAAACAGAATTAGAAATGGAGCGAGAGAAACGTTTTCAATCTCTCTTATTTTTTCTCTTTTTCTTTCTTGGGATATGTGATATCTCGTGAGAACGGTAGAAGAGTGCGTAAAACACGAGAATCTTATAGACCATGAACGATGCGCGACAGCTGAGTGAGAATTCACGGTGCCACTGTCTCACCATATAGACGCTGTAAAATAAATGATCATGAAAACGAAAAAAAGGTCTTTTTTTAGCGAATTTTCCCTTTCGTTCGATCGCCACTTGAACAAAAGTGAATCGAGATAAATACGCTGCGATTCATTGCTCTTTGGCAGCGTTTGTCAACATGATTAAAAAGATCGGGAAAGAATTCGTAACTTTAGAGAAAAGATAGCGAAAGAAAGATGGAAATTAATATTCAAAACATTTTTTTGTGATTCAGAAATAAAAAGGCTTCGAGAGGTAATTTGACTTGCAAACATTTTTTGCTTTTTTATTACAGTCGCACAGTAAGGTACAAGCTAAGAAATATGAGCTTGTATTCATAAATAATAAAATACGAAAATTTATTAGCACGTGTGCGACATAGGCGCGAAGATGAAATATTTATAATTCGGAAGAATCATTTCATCGGCTTCATCAAAATTAGCTTATTTCTGAAACACTTCAAAGATTTCACCTCGGTTTTTTGGAATCAGTTATCAAAATGAAATAAAAGAATAATTATTTTGTTATTAATTAGCAACCTTCCTTGCTCATTTCGCAACCTTCAATCTGTACCAAAATGATAAAGAAAAGCCTGAAAAAATCCTTCTAATCTCAATAATCATGAACTGTCTAAAAAGTTCGTGTACATTGTGGTAATATTTTTTTTCCACGAGCATATTTTGTTATTATTTTTTTCTACATTCATAAAAGCAATCTTAAACTTGAAAAAAATGCTCCGGCCAAAGAATGTCCACTTCAATTTTTGTCGAAAGATTTTGTCAGTTAATTTCGAATAAAAAAAACTATTATGGAATTTGTTCAAAAATAAGATATTCCTCATTTTTTTCTGCAACTACAAAATTTGTTTCTAATTGTCTTTTGCTTTAAAAGTACCATATGCAGCATTCCATGTCGAACCAGGCACTTTTGAGACTTTCATTTTTTCCTAAAAATGATCAAAAGAACTTTCAGCAATTTGACGATTTTTGAGGCCAGTTTCATCGTGGGAAAATTCGTCCTCATATTTTATTCATTATTCCGATTTTTCTTTTCGTCAACTGAATTTTATTTCAACAGTAAAATGATCCCGGATTATAATCTTGTTATTGCTAGAAATTGGTATAGTTTAAAAATCCTTCCGAAAAAAAGTCTACGAATTTTCATCGCAGGATTGTTATTTTATATCTGAGCAATGGATACTGAATAAAATAAATATTAAAATTGTATGAAAACATTGAAATTTTCCTGGGTATTTAAATATGCACCCAGAAAAAGTTCTATTTAGATCTATTAGGATCGTTTATTCGAGTTAACAAAATTTCTATTCGCTTCAGCTAGAAAGCTGTATTTAAATAAAATAGATAATGCTATTTGGGTCCATTTGTTCGAATACTCACGTTAACCCTAGAACCCCACAATGGGGTAATTAGTTACCCCACGAAAATGTCAAATTTCCTTCCCGAACCAATTTTTTTAAACCATTCCTTCCGTTTTATAGAGTTTTCACCATTAAATATTTACCGAATGCGACCTTATCATGCACCATTCTCTTCGTAATCAAAAAACGAAGAGAATGGTATATAATTAAACCTTATTATCGCAACGTGTGTGAAGTTACCATCTCATATCTCAGCATCTCATCATTTGGAAGGAGTTCTTATGGCATCCGACATAGTTCTAGAGTTCCTGATACTTTATATCAATAGTTCTGACGAATTAAGTACCGAAAACCACATTTTAAAAAATGTGATGCTAACGACCGGAAGTTAGCATCCCAAAATAATAAATCCAAAAAATCAATCATAAATTGATAGTCAACGAATAGTTCTACAGTTCTTGATAAGTATTAAGGGGTTAGGGGTAGTCAGAGGCGTGAAAAAATGAGTATTTAAAAAAAAATTTTTTGACAGTAATTAAATTTATTTTATGAAACTAATGAAACAGAGTTATTATATTATGTTTTAACTTTACTTGATGAAAATTTGAAAAAAAAAAAAAAATTGATTGTAAACGACGTTATTGCCATCTTTGTTGGAGCCCGTTCCACAAGTAGTGCTTTGCGGTGATCATCAGAACATTTTTTCTGGTTCATTTAAAATCAATCAAACAAAAAAAAATCATTAGTTTAATAGTTAATCTAGAACTTAATCGAAGCTTTTTTTTTGAAGATAAACAAAATGGCGGCTTCTGAAAGTTTACTCGCGGATTTTCAAGGAAAAAAGCATTAGTTTATTGTAAAAAAAAATGGAAATTTTCAAAAAAAAAAATCCTTCGATTAAGTACTAGTTTTTTATGCTTTCAATAAGCTGTATAAATTTCACTCAACGCATTTAGCCGCCAGCTACCTACCGTTGAAGATTTTTTTTAACAATAAACTAATGCTTTTTTCCTTGAAAATCCGCGAGTAAACTTTCAGAAGCCGCCATTTTGTTTATTTAAAAAAAAAAGCTTCGATTAAGTTCTAGATTAACTATTAAACTAATGATTTTTTTTTGTTTGATTGATTTTGAATGAACCAGAAAAAATGTTCCGATGGTCACCGCAAAGCACTACTTGTGGAACGGGGTCCAACAAAGATGACAATAACGTCGTCTGCAATTAATATTTTTTTTTCAAATTTTGGTCAAGTAAAGTTAAAACATAATATAATAACTCTGTTTCATTAGTTTCATAAAATAAATTTAATTACTGTCAAATTTTTTTTTTTTTTAATACTCATTTTTTCACGCCTCTGACTACCCCTAACCCCTTAATACTTATCAAGAACTGTAGAACAATTCGTTGGCCATCGATTTATGATTGATTTTTTGGATTTATTATTTTGGGATGCTAACTTCCGGTCGTTAGCTTCTCATTTTTTTAAATGTGGTTTTCGGTACTTAATTCGTCAGAACTATTGTTATAAAGTATCAGGAACTCTAGAACTATGTCGGATGCCATAAGAACTCCTTCCAAACTATGAGATGCTGAGATATGAGATGCTAACTTCACACACGTATTATCGCATAAGAGGAACATTTTATATTGAAGAGAAAATTGGGGTAATTATTTACCCCAGTGTGGGGTTTACGTTGGAAAAAATAGATTGTGGGGTTCTAGGGTTAAAGCTTCTCGCTTCGGCCACCGCGTGACGCAGAGCGTCGATACATTGCTCACATACGAAATGTGCTCTGGATATGCATAAATTGCGGGAACCAAAGTAGTTTTATTATTCTGACTATATCTAAGAAGTCAAGCGTGAATTTTTGTACCTTTCCAGGGTCGTAGACCCATAAAAATATTGTTAAATAATATTATAATTGAATATGGTATCAATAATATTATAAATATTACAAATAATAATGTAAATATTATTTGTTTTTCAATTTCATATTCGTTTAATTTTTAAGATAAAAATATGTCCGATTTTAAAACGTAAATTAAATTTTTCATTAATCAAGAATATAAAAGTAGTGTGATGAAAAAAAATAATTTCTTAAAGTTAAATAGACCGTTATTTGGCGGTGAGACAAGGAAAAAAAATTATTTGATAAGGAGGATCTGTCACGAACGTCTCACTAACGGAAAAAAATAATTTTTAAGTATAACATAGATAAAGTACCCATATTCACGTATGCAAAGTTTCAGGTAAGGTCAACGATTAAATAAGAGAGATAAAAATGGTTAAAGTTAGGATTTTTAACGCCGGGCTTATGGAAAAGTCATCCTCAAAAGACTTGTATCAAGTGACATCTTCGCATTCACGCAATAGATACTGAACAAAAACTACAGTAACGTTGTTAAGGTTATAAGGATTTCAAATATAATAAAAAACATTTTGGGTCAACGAATTATGTAAAAAGATATTTAATGTTAAAATGTCGAAATACTTGAAATTCCAACAGGTTTCGCGACCATATGAAGATTCGGCAGCGTCGCAGAAATCAGGTGTTCTGGATAACGCAGAAGCGCATGCGCGAGAAATTAAATCATCAGCTACGTAACCTTAAATTCGTTGGTGATTGACGTATAGGTAGAAAAGTAAATAATATTTTTCAACAGTAATGAAAAATGAATTTTTATTATAAAGCAAACAGACATCTTAGAAATTTCTTATCACACATATACACTGATACTCACGTTATACACTTCACGGCACGACAGTTCACGGCACGGTGACGGAACGGTGCGACTGCACACCATAGTAATCTTAATGCCGCGACTGCACGAATTTCTATCTGGGTAGCATTTATTAAAAATGATAAATATCTTAATAAATTACTAAAGCAAAATATATGTATCAAATCAAGTCTTTCTGAGTTGTTGAACTGTTTGATCAATGCATTTTTTCAATAAACAATACACTGTAAGTTCTTTTAAAAAATGAAAATTTTATACACAATAACACGCGACGACCCGCGGTCAGCTGGGTGTCATGAGTACGACAAAGAAATTAGCGAGAGTGAGATCAAGAATTCCGATGTTGGCGTACTTCTCTATGCATTACCGTATAACATAAAATTGTTTTAATTGTACAACTAACTAATTATTAAAAATAAAAAAGGGCCCTGCTTATGCGCCCACGCAACCCGGCCCTACGTAACGGAGCTTTCTTAACTAGATCCTAGTCGAATCAACTAGATGTTTTTTTCTGGTTGTGTAGAAAAAAGGAGTCAAGAGTTCAACGGTTCGGAATATGGCAGGGAATACGAAATATTTCGTGTCAACGGGTTGAGAAAAAGGCGTGAAAGGAAGGAAAGGGTGTGCAGAAGAAAGCAATAAAAGTATCGTTGATATACATGTATGTGCGAGGTACGGGGAGACGGGGGGTGACATATAGCAACAGGCTCCGGATCGCTTAGCCGACTATTAGCGGCGCTTCTTCGAATTCCACACGTGCTTGCTGTGCATGCGTGCCCTCTGGAAAATATCTCCGTATAAATTGACTCTATCCTCGCCCGGAAGATTTCCCTCAATGTTCCAAACCTTTTTTTTTCCTCTCTTTCTTTTCGCTTTGAAGCCCCCGAGTGTTAATGACTCATTAGACTTATATTGACTCGAAGAAAGGAAAGAGAAGGAAAATCCAAAATACGAAAGTACGGTAATAAATTCGCTAAAAAGTATCGCTTTTTTTTATTACATTCATTTTTTATATTTTTTTTTTCGTATTCAGCCTCTATCGCCACAGTAAAAAAGAGAGTTTGAGAGCATCGAATAAAAACAGTTATACGATTTCATCGATCAAAATACTTTTCCTGATTGCAATAAATTATATTACCAATCAACGAATCTGACGGATTGTTCGATTACTCGAATTTTCTGATTTCTTTTTCCCTGAAGTTCGTGCGATCTTCTGTAGCAGGGTTAAAAATACCAGAGACAAAGGAACAAATTTTCAACACGTGGTCGAAGTTCGATGTTAACTTTTTTTTCACTCGATACGATGTCCAGCAATTTATAATTATTAATGATAAAAGAAACTCAATCTTTTTTTAACTTTAAAACTCCATTAAAGTGCTCAATTTTTGTTACACACACAAAATCAGAACACGAGCGAAGAGTTTTATTCAATTTAAAAAAATGGAAACAATGACGAACGATCGCGTTTTTTTTTTTTTGAAATCTATAAAAATAATATTTTTTTCCATTATTTAATAATGTCTTTAATAACGTAAGAGTTGTTCGTATAATGAAGGCATAAGGCTGCTCGAGGGGGTTGAAAAATCTTCAACATTGACAAAGCGATACACAAACGTGCGTTCCTAGGTCACGTTTAATACGACGACCGGTTCGAGGTGTTTCACACGCAACAGAGACTTCTCTGTTCTCTGCCACGGTTGACTCCTGGCCATAAAATCGGACGTAAATAACCCCACTGGCCGAATAACAGAGAGAAAAGCACGCTTGGTTTTGGTTCGAGTGGAACGAGGAGAAGGAGGTGGAGAATGAAGAGTTAGTTCGCTGGACCTGGCTCTATATCGTACACACAATATATATATATATATATATATATATATATATATATATATATATATATATATATATATATATAACTGTGGCGGCGAGTTAACGGCAGGAAGTTGTTTGTTTGCTCACGAAGTTTTGCTGCTGCTTGTGCCACGGATGTCATAACGATATAACTTCGTCTAGCCCCGAGAAATTCGTATATAATTTATATATATATATATATTTACGAATAAATACTTCGTTTAAGGAGCCTCCCTCTTAAATTCGGAGATCTCGTATTTTTTAAACACCGAGCTTAATCGTGTAAACAATTTTTTTTTAACACTGACCCCGAGAGAGAAAATTTATTGATTTCGTTGATTTATTTTCTCCATCGATCAATGTTTTATCGTCGTTTTCAGACCGATTAAAATTTCAATAAAAAAAAAAATAAATAAAAGAAATAAAAAATAAGCGGCTTTGTTTTATTGGACTTTTTTTTTGTTAAGCTACGTGTTTTGATCAAGCGATCACGAAATTACGTAGTAGTCGATAAAAGTCAAAATAAAAAATATCCACTCGATCTTAGAATCTCGCAAAAAGGATTTATAAAATTTATCGTTGGATTTTGTTCTGGTTTGTTTTGTAATCAGTATTTTTTTTTCTGTTTATTCATCGATCAGCTATTTGGGCACCTGCAAATCATTATCTGCTCTATTAACTTTTGACAGATGCACTTGTTTTTTCAATCCTGCAGAAATGCTGTTCCGAAATATTATTTAATAATCATATTACGAAGTTTCCAATTACCGGAGGAATAAACTTCTCGGGTCATATTATAGCTCTGACTCTCTAGTTTCTAAAACACTAATTTTGTTAAAAATTGATTTTTTTTTACGAAGATATTCAGGTTTAAGCCTAGAACCCCACAACGGGGTAATTAGTTACCTCACGAAAATGTCAATTTTCCTTCCTGACCCAATTTTTTAAAACCATTCTTTCCGTTTTATAGAGTTTTCATCATTAAATATTTATAAAATGCAACTTTATCATACACTATTCTCTTCGTTATCAAAAAACGAAGGGAATGGTATACAATTAAATCTTATTATTGCATACGAGGAAGATTTTATGCTAAAGAGAAAGTTGGGGTAATTATTTGCCTCAGTGTGGGGTTTACGTCGAAAAAAATGGATTGTGGGGTTCTAGGATTAAACGTGGAACGTTTGGAGCAGTGTAATTCGCAAGCATTTAAGGGGACTAGACATCGAAAAATCTCGAATTTTTTCTTTTTTTTTATATTCTGTTACTACAATCTCTTCCAAATATTTTGGCGCAAAGAAAACTGAAAAATTCGCAAAATTGAGCTCAGGAGAGCAATAAAACTTCAATACTCCGCTAACGGTTACGATACTGCGCGAGAACTTAAACGTGTTTTTCTCGAAACAGCATTTTGTACTAGTTTTGCCGCGATAACTCAAGAACGATTGAAGATATCGCCTTGATTTTTTTTTTTTAAATGAAGATATCAACTTTCTTTACAAAATGAACCGACGGCTATGTAGAAAATTTATTTATTATTATTGTTATTACAACAAATGTCATCCCTTTTTCGATTTTTTTCATATTTTAGCCGCCATTTTTTTAATTTTTATGTTTTTTCAAATGTTTTAGGTTCAGACTTTGAAGAAACACCCCCTGAAGAGAATTGCGTTTGGGAATTGCCGAAAACTTCAACCGGCCACTCGGAATTGTGGCAATGAGGGAGCAGTGCATGAGACGCGTGGTCTTCTTTATCCGCCCATATCTCCCTTAAATATTTATATTTTTGAAACCGCAACCACTGAATTTAATAGCCAAAACTCCAATAAAAACGTTGCAAAAAAGAAAATGTATGTATGTTGTTTCGGATCTTCACAAATGCCATTTGAATTTTATCCCATTTTCGGCCTATTTTCGCTGCTTAGTCCTCTTAACGTTGTAAGAAAATAATGATTAAATTTAATTGAATGATACGTAAAAAATAATGACGAGGAAGTTTAGAAAAAAAGAAGAAAAATATTTTGATTTTTGTTGCAAGAAAATTGCAACAAAAGAATTGCTTTCTTATTTTTTATTGTTAAATTGCCATTTTCAATACTTATCGTTGCATGTAAATTCGAAAGGCAATAAATACCATTTGCAGGGTGAATTCTTGAGGATGGCAAAAAACAATGAGAAATAGAGCAATAATGAAAAATGGACAAATGAATTAGCGTACGATAGAAAATAAAAATATACTTCGATTTTTGCCAAAAAATACTCCGAAATTGTTACGGAGATATTGAGGCATTGAAACGTTCCCTTTTTTAAAAGAAGGGCCTTGTCAGAGTATGAATTATACAAAACGACGTATTTGTCAAAATCTTTGAGAAATTAAAATTACCAGTGTCAAAGTTCATTTTTTTTTAAATCAGAAAGCCATTACAATTTTTATTGGTGGCGATTTTTTAAAGTATTTTTTTTTTAAAGAAAGACAAATCTAAAGAAAATTATAACAATTAATCGAGTTTATTAAAAATTAAAAATTAAAAATTGAGTTTATTAAAAATTAAAAATGAGTAAGGAAAAAATATAATAAAACGAAAAAAATACTCAGATTTCTGTTGTAAAGAGATTAATATGCAGAAACGTCTCCTGAGAAAAAAGTCTATTAAAAAGGAAAACTTTGACGAACCGAAAATTGGAAATATACAACTTCGATTTTTGTGATCGTCAGAAAATCATTTGAAACGTCATCGTTATATTTGACTGTTAAAGGTGACATATATCGTTCTTAGAGTGCTTAACACCTTTGACTATTCGTTCGTCGTCGAGATTCGTTCAATCGGCTCACACCTCTGTGTCTTGTCACCGAGAATTACTTAATTACGTTGAATGGAGTATTTATCTAATTTTACGAGTCCCTGACGCTATTTAATCCTCGTCTCTCTACGCCACTACACGTTGTTCCCTTGAGATTTCGCTCCGGAGGATCTTCACGAGAACGAAAAGCTTCGAGCTTGTTTCTCGAGACTGTAGATCGAGCGTGGAGCAATGACGCGGGCAATTTGTAGCCGAGTGTTATACACAAATACACACGAACGTAGAAAACTCTCGGGTGGCTATTTCTATTCTGGAAAGAGGTTCACTTGGTTCTTTAGCTATATCGTGTCACTTCTCTCTCTCTCTCTCTCTCTCTCTCTCGCTTTCTCTCTCTCTCTCTCTCTCTCTCTCTGTCTCTCGCTTTCTCGTAACGTTCAACGATTTTTATTTCACTTTGAAACATTCACGTATATAGAGACACGAAAATCCTCCGTCTTAATCGTTTCGCTTGCGACTTGACGTTTCTTTTTTGGCCGACACGAAGGCGCACCACTTGTCGCCCTCCGAGAAACTAAACATCTTATAAATTCGTGGGTGGGTTGTAACAGCGTTTGCATCAAGCTTCAAATGACTCTCTCTCTCTCTCTCTCTCTCTTTCTCTCTCTCTCTCTCTCTCTCTCTTTCTCTATAATGTCATCGAATTTATCTTGGCACAACCACATCAATCAGTTGTCGCAAAAAGTAAACTTTTCTCTCTATAAGTTGAAACATCATGGCAAATCGCTGACTCAAACAGCTCAAGACTATGTTAATAACTTTACTCATCTTTCCGATATTGGACTATTGTTGTATAGTTTATATTGATTTAAACTGATGAGCAAAATTTGAAGCTACAGAGGTTAGTTAATTTTTGCATTAGATTCATTTTTAATTTAAGGAGAGATGAGCATGTTACTTCGTATCGCAGGCAATTTGGCTGGCTTTCGGTGGCTTCTAGGCGGCTTTACTTTCTAGGCATTCAAACCTTCAAAATTCTACATAGAAATGCTCCTTCTTATCTGATGGAATTTTTCCCGCGTGCATTGCCATCTCAACGTCCTGCTCGAGACAATATTATACCTCAGACATTTCATGTCCCTCTTCATCGGACTGCGACTTATCGTGATTTCTTCCATTTAAGTTCGGTTTATTTATGGCACTCTCTTCCTCAATCCATAACATCAATTTTCACTCTGTCCACATTTAAAGCTAAACTTTACGAGTATCTCTTTACGCTGGAAGGTGACTTTGACAGGGTTTGACCTGGCCAATCATATTACGGATATGTGTGATGGAGTAGACCTTCTTATATCTAGTGGTAGGCAAGTGGGGGGTGTGGCGTGAAAATAAATAAGTTTGCGCTAAATATGGAGCGTGATGACTAAATAGTCAGATTACTTTTAAGATAGTGCTCAACGGGGTCATGCCATGTGACAGCTATTTTTTTTTCGCTTTTTTGGCAATTTTTTTTTGATGAACCATTAAAACACAATATCTTTGAATTTTTACCACACATTTATTAACATTTTTACAGTACCTCAGAATTTTATCAAACAAAAATAACGAGTTTAATCGACTTTACACCGTTCGGAAGACACTCATGTGTTGGTTGACGGTTGCCATGATTCCGGAGGTTTTGCTCATCTGAAATCAAAAAATCAAACGGCATTTTAATTTGTCGACCTGAGACTATCGCTGGAACCAGAGTAAAGTAAAAATATCGAAAATTGAATTTTTGGCACGGTTTTAAATGTTAAGTTCCAAGTTTCGTCGTTTTTTTCGACTTTTAAAACCGTGCCAAAAATTCAATTTTCGATATTTTTACTTTACTCTGGTTCCAGCGATAGTCTCAGGTCGACAAATTAAAATGCCGTTTGATTTTTTGATTTCAGATGAACAAAACCTCCGGGATCATGGCAGCCGTCAACCAACACATGAGTGTCTTCCGAACGGTGTAAAGTCGATTCAACTCGTTATTTTTGTTTGATAAAATTCTGAGGGACTGTAAAAATGTTAATAAATGTGTGGTAAAAATTCAAAGATAGTGTGTTTTAATGGTTCATCAAAAAAAATTCCCAAAAAAAGCGAAAAAACATAGCTGTCACATGGGATGACCCCGTTAATATATATTGTAATCCTGAGCGTGCGGTTTAGTAATAAAATCATTATACTCATTGGTCTATCGTAAGTTTACCATACGTTTAAGGATTGTTTGTAATCCTGAGCATGCGTTTTAGTAGTAATTTAGTTATCGCAAGTTTACCATATGTTTATCGATAGTTGATTTGACGTCACACCATGTCAGAGCTGTTGTATTCTAACTATGATTGTCACTATTCTATTCTATTATTTTATTACTTTCTTATGTTAATTTCGCTATTACTGTGTATCAGTCCTGTTGCACTGCTTTTGTATTATTTTCTTTCATTTGCCTTATGTAAATCTCCTAGGCATAATAAAATGTTCAATCAATCAATCTCTTGTGCTTTTACTCGCGCCGTACTTGATTGTTACATTGTTCTGAACATGTCAGACTTTTTTTCAGCAACATTAGTCACGTTGCAATTCCCTCGTTCGTTATTCGTATGAAAAAAGGAAAAAAAACGCGGATGAAGCGTCAGAGTGTTTCAAAGAATTTCGTATAAAAAATCAATATTGTTTTATTGAAAAAATGGTTTTGTGTTGTCAAAATCCGTGATAAAAAGATCCTTGAAATTTTGAAGGGATTCCTTTTTTTGGAGCTGAGAAAAAAATCGTGAGAATCGTTCTGTTTTTTAGTCTTCTAATTCAGGTTCCCCCTCAATTTAACTCAAATTTTGAAGTTTCTTATTAGTGACTTCTCGTCGCTTTGTGCGATTTTTTCTGTCGGTCAAACCCGGAATTTTTCGCGAGGCTCCGTCAGTTCGCAATCTCAGTTTATTTAGATGCTCAAAAAATATACATCTTCAGTGCCATAAAATAGTTTTTATTTGAAAATCCTATTTTTGTCTTTAGAACTTTAGTTCGAAGAGTTTTTTCTTCTTTTAGAGGCGGATTCAGCGAGCGATTATTATCTGAAGATTCTCGAGTTGCAATTCTGCTGTGACAGTTCTCATCGATGCAGATACGATTAATTTTCCAAGTGTCAGCAATTTAACCTGTGCGGGACACACGGGAAGTTGGCTAATGACTCATTAGCTTCTAATATATCAGCTCGACGAAATACAGCTCGGTTTCTCGTAACATAAGAGAGAGAAAAAATTGTGCTAGGACCGAATCACGAAGTTATTCGTCCTTTCTTCATTCCTCTTTCTTTCTCTCTTCGTCGAGTGATCATCGACTGGGGCACGTGCCACAAAGTTGAGAGGTTCAAAAGTGCTGACAGGAGGCACGTCGACGCTTGCCCAGTTTCTTCTATCGCTCTTCACTTCGTACACAAGATACCAAGTGCGACGTCTATATTTATATGTCGAGCTGTGAGTTTCGTTTTGTCGTGCCTCTTTCCCGCTCTTTGTTCGTCGCTCCGAGACTTATTCGAATTTTCCTTCGGTTATTACTGTGTCTTGGCATTGTCTAGAAAAGCTCCACACCAAGGCGAACTCTCGCATTATTTTCTTTCCTAAAACATTCAATATATTTTTTAATAAACAATAAATGTTTTGTAATAAACATAAAAGGTTTGCCAATAAATTCAGAATGTTTTGTAATAAATATTGAAATTATTAAAATATCAAGTAGTTGTGATTTTTTTTTCGCGGCTCAAATAGAATCAATGTTTTCAAACGTTTTTGGGTCTTTTATAATATATTTTGACAAGACAATTTTTTTAATATGAAAATATTGATTTTTTGTACAAAATGATCCGAAATGTTCGAAATGCCACATTTCTTCATTTTTATATAATCACCTTCCTTGTAAACTTAAGTTTTGTTTAAAAAATTGAATTTAACAACTTTTTCAAACATTTAACCCTAGAACCCCACAAGGGGGTAATTAGTTACCCCACGAAAATGTTAAATTTTCTTCCCGAACTAATTTTTTTAAACCATTCCTTCCGTTTTATAGAATTTTCACAATTAACTATTCACGAAATGCGACTTTATCATACACCATTCTCTTCGTTATCAAAAAACGAAGAGAATAATATACAATTATACCTTATTATCGCATACAAGGAACATTTTATGCAAAAGAGAAGGTTGGGGTAATTATTTATCCCAGTGTGGGGTTTACGTTCGAAAAATAGATTGTGGGATTCTAGAGTTAAGGTAATATGGCTGCTTCACACTAGTCAAATGAGTGCTAAATTTTCAAAATACATTTATGCAAAGTTCAATGCACTAATTAAATAAATTGAAGGTTGATGTATATTACAGCATGTTTTATTAACGTAAAAAAAATTTAATAACGATGGATTTGCGAAATCATCAACTGATAACTGCAAAATTTCATGATGTCATATTTTCATTGAGATCTTTCAAAGAATAATCCGTATTTTTCAACCGATTTTAACGCACCAGGTCTTATTTTGTTCCTCAAGAAATTCTCGAAGAAATCATCGTGTAGGTATTTTTTTAAACTTGTTAATATGAAAATTACAGCAATTGATTTATGAACATTTTTTTTTAGCCAATTAAACAATTGGCTGCAACAGTAAAACGATGAAACTCAGAAAAAAATCGACACGGTGAATTCGTAGAGGATCTCTTGAGGAACAAAATAAGATGTGGTGCATTAAAATCGGTTGAAAAATGCGGATTATTCTTTGAAAAATCTCGATGAATATATGACATCGTGGAATTTTGCATTTATCAGTTGAAGGTTTTGCAATATTGTTATTAATATTTTTTTAGGTTAATACGACATACTGTAATACAAATCAACCGTCAATTCATTTAATTAGTGCATTAAACTATGCATACATTTATTTTGAAAATTTAGCACATTTGACTAGTCTGCATCAGCTATTTTACCTTAAGGGGCCAGTCCACTTTGGAGCCACGAAATAAAGGTTATTTTCGCAATTTTTTTTTGAGAATTTTATAAAAGATATGAATATAAAAGTTGTTGGGTTTGATAAATAAAGTCTTGAAATACATAAAAAAAAATTTTAATTCATTTTTAAGTACAAAAACTGTAGTTTAACGTAACGCCTCAAAAATAGGTGGGCTAGGCAGCTCCATCACAACTCGGCAACGGCTTGTCTGACACAAAAAAATCAAAGTCCATTAGATTCAGTATGATATCAGCTACAAAATGACCCTCGGATATAAAGTTTTATCAAAAAATAAAAAAATGGCAGATGAAAAACGAAAAAAGTAAAAAAATACGCGTTTTTTTCGCAGTTTTTCAAAAAAAAAAAGAGTAAAAATCAAAATTTTAAAACCATCGAGGGTCATCTTGTTGCGAATCATGTTTACAACATGTGGTTCAAATTTCAAGAGAATCGGTTTATTAGTTTTAGAGATACGATGGAGCTGGAGTTTGAAAACGTTGTTTCGAGAAAAACGCGTTTGAAGTTTATACGCTCAGGTAGACGAAAAGAGGTTCTGACGTTCAGGTAAAAAAAAAAAAAATACTTAGAGCTCGGATTTTCATAAAATTTTGACACAATATTTCTGAATGTGTGTACTTTCGAAAACAGTAAAAAAAAAATCGATTTTTTGAAATTTTCAAAGTGGACTGGCCCCTTAAATCAAATACATTTTTTTCCTTGTCTCACGGCCAAATAGAGGTCTATTTAACTTTAAAAAATTATTTTTTTTCATCACACTACTTTTATATTCTTGATTAATGAAAAATTTAATTTACGTTTTAAAACCGGACATATTTTTATCTTAAAAATTAAACGAATATGAAGTTGAAATAAAAATAATATTTTTATTATTATTTATAATATTATTTATACCATATTCAATTATAATATTATTTAATATTTTCATGCATTTGCGACCCTGGGAAGGTACAAAAATTAAACTTCAACTTCTTAGATATAGTCAGTCAGAATAATAAAACTACTTTGGTTCCCGCAATTTATGCACATCAAGAGCGCAATTCGTATGTGAGAAATGCCTCGACCATTCCTTCCGTTTTATAGAGTTTTCACCATTAAATATTCACAAAATGTGACTTTATCATACACGATTCTCTTTGTTATCAAAAAATGAAGAGAATGGTATACAATTAAACTTTATTATCGCATACAAGGAACATTTTATGCTAAAAAGAAGATTGGGGTAATTATTTACCCTAGTGTGTGGTTTACGTTGGAAAAATAGATTGTGGGGTTCTAGGGTTTTGAATATTGTTCGTGAAATTCATAAATTTCATTCAAAGTCTTATAATTTTTTGAATTTATGATATTTGAAATAAAAAAAAGGTTCACATGGAAGGTAATTATAAAAAAATTGATAAATTCTTTGGTTTTATTAGTTTAGGCTAAAACAGCGTATGCTACATTGTACGCCATTGATCAACACTAGCATCGGGGCGTTTCAAACATTTTTCAAAATATTTTAAACAAAAAATAAAAATTTTTGTACTAAAAAAAATGATTTCGTAACATCGGAATATGTAACAAGAGACCCTGAAAGATTTGAAGTTTTGTTTTATTGGAGTGCGAAGAAAAAACGAAAAAAATGAGCCTTTTTTTAGCGTCATAATTCAGATTCCCCTCTTGAATTGTTTAGACGACTTTGGCTAATATTTTTACACATAAAATCTGTTAATATAACTAATTTCGCAAAAAATTATTGGACTGCATACGTGAATGTGTGTTGTCCATTAACCCTAGCTACACACTACGGGGTCTAATGGACCGACAGCAGCACTAAATTTTCACCTTTTTTTTTCACCATACGCTTTTTCATAAACGTTATAACTTTTTATCAAACGACTTTAGGGTTCTACTGATTGCTTCTCCGGTTTGCTCGGAGTCTGGCGTTTCGATTTCACTACAATTAAACCTCAATAGACGCATTTGTTACAATAATGTTATAGAGCAATAAAAGTCGTCGGTCCAATAGACCGGTAGTGTGTAAGTAAGGTGGTAAAAGTTATAGTGTGCAGCTAGGGCTAATCCTAGAAGCCCACAATCTATTTTTTCCAATGTAAACCCCACACTGGGGTAAATAATTACCTCCATTTTATCTTTAGCATAAAATATTCTTCGTATGCGATTATAAGGTTTAATTGTATACCGTTCTCTTCGTTTTTTTATAACGAAGAGATTGGTGTATGATAAAGTTGCAGTTTGTAAATATTTTATGGTGAAAACTCTATAAAACGGAAGGAATGATTAAAAAAAATTCATTCCGGAAGGAAATTTGACATTTTTGTGGGGTAACTAATTACCCCAATTAAAACGACTTCATAAAACATAAGTAAATTTATTCATAAAACATAAGTAAATTCATGAGCAGATTTATAAATCTGATTTTTTGTTTTACACTTTTTTCGAACTTGGAAACCAAGTTGAAACTATACTCGATGTATCACTTCGAATAAGTGTTACCATATGGCAGGATTTGTGGATCGAACGATGTGATTTCCACGTTGTAGTCTGGCAGAAAAAACGGAGCGTTTAAATGCAAACGAATTAGTGATATCGGACTTGGCATATTTGGAAAGTGGCAAATTTTTTTTCAAAGTATTTATTGAATCTTTTTTGCCTTCTGAAGGTAAGAAATTGAAGAACTCGCCAAATACGGAAATTAATTATTTATTCACATCTAATATCAACGATCGCACTATTTCATAAAGTTGAAATCCATCGAAAGTTAATTCGATATTTGCATCGTTGAAATGAAACGAAAATTATTTTTATTTAAAAAATTAGAGTAAATTTCGTGCTATTAAAAAAAAAAGAATCAAAATCGGAAGTAAGATTTCATTATGTTTTTTTTTTTACAAATTTAAATGTTGAATATTAAAGCTTAAAGTATCCATTTTAAAGGTTTTCAAGTAGCACAAAGGCTAAAAATGGGCTCCAGGCAACTTGAGCATATTTAAAATGTTGACTAAATTAAAAATAATGAATATTAAGAATTGAAAAAACTTGTATATCATTTCCGAATATACCTCGACAGTTTGTTTATCAGAAAAGCCTTAACATATCAGTAAAAATGATAAAACCTTGAGAAAATCATTTATTCAAATTTGGACTGAATATCTGCATTCTGGTGGGGTATTCTAGGCCCCGAGTGTACTTCAAGGATTAGCATTGATTCCCCCTCAAAATTGATCTTAGATTTACATTTTCTTCTTCACACGTGGCAAAGGTTTTCTTCTTTTGAAGTTTGCTTGGTATATTCTAGACCCAAAGTACATTTTAAGGGTCGAGAAAATAAGAAATTCTGTTGAATATCAACGATGCTAAAATCATAAAAGATGAAGCTGTATATATCTGCGAAAAAATTCAAGTTTTCGAAGTGTTTTGAATTAACGATGATACGAATGAGTGTGTAAAGATAATAATCCACGTGTGTTTATGGATATGGTCACCGTAAAAGTCTCGTATTGCTGGAGGTCTGGTGTCCTCTCGTAGTATGACAAAAGTACATCATAGGATCGTGTGAACGCGACCAGCTGCGCGGTTAGCCGAAAGCGAGAACTCACGTTGCTCGTGGAGGAGTCCGTGGAGAGCTGGTGAAGAAAAGACGAGACGTACGAGGTTGTAAAGTATGTTGAAAACACAGGCACACGGTGTTCGTCTCTTCCTGTATTTTTCTTGGTCACCAAGCTTCGCTATATCTTTGTTCGTTCATTCGAGAGTTTATATTTACATACGTGGATGTTTCGAAAACAGAGACACTGTTCCCCCTGCTTCGATGTTAATCGTGTACACCGAGTACTATTTTACAAATATAGTTCAGGTGTATGTGTGTGTGTGTGAATGTGTGTCACGGGTGACGAGTTGTGTTGAAAATAGTTAAAAACACGAGACTCTAACATGTAAATCAACGAGATTGGCTCTGGACGAAGCATGCGACGTTTATTGCTGGATTCGTGCATGCTCGTGACCGCGAAAAAATAAGGAAACAAATAATATTTCGTCAAATTGGTAATAATAAAAATAAGAAGAATGAAAAAAGAAGAAAATCATTTGAATGGGAGCGAAATATAGGAAATCCTGAATATAAGGAACAACTTCTGGACGTCAGTGACGTTCCAGGGTTTATTCTTATATTAACAATATATATTTAGCCCTCGGTATACATCGGCGTTTGATTCGTGAGAAAATGGCATTTCCCTTTTTTCTCCCTCTCTCTCTCTCTCTCTTTACAACGATTCATCTCACGATATAATTCTATCACGATAAAAATGTTAATTTCATATTCGATTTCGTTACTCGTAATACTCAAGGGACTTTTATAGTCCTTCTGAAGAATGATCGACGGTTTAATGATAAACAGGTTTTTTTTCTCTCTCTCTCTATCGTTTCGCCTTTTTTTGTCTTGTTTTGGCTGGTTAATCCTCTTCCAGAAGATCGTCGTCCAAGTTTACGTCCTGAAACAACAAGGAAACAAAATTTTGTCATTTAATTTCTGTAAATTTGCCATTGATATTCGTTCTATTTAACTATTTGAATGTTCTCGAATAACAACTAATTAATCTCGAGGAGATCAATCATCAGGATTAATTTAAATGCACAATCATTCGAAATATCATTTTCAAGTTCTCAACGATTAATTAATTAGTCAAATTAATATTTTCAATAAATATATGCCAACAAAAATGAAGATCCACACCATGCTTTGCTTTGGACCATTATTATTTTTCCTATCGATAGAAGAAAGATCATAATTATAGATTTAAATGAAAATCGATATTTGAATAAAAAAAAAGTTTGTATCGTTCGATTGAAACGAAAATGATTTTTTTGTATTTTACAATATAGTAATGCAGCAGATTATCCGGATTGTTTTTTTTTTCACACATTTTACCTGTGAATTAGCGACAAAAATTCAAAAACAGTTTGACCACTTTTCGTAGTTCAGATTAACAAAAACATTTTTGGAGATACGTGAATGAAGAAATTTGTATCCAAACGATGCAAAAAATTATTAAAACGAACAAAACAATTTGAATTATTTTCTATACAGAATATTGGGAAAGGTGGATGATGAAATTCAAACTGACCCATAGTCACAATCATTGGTCGCCATTTACAGTTCGAAAAATGTTTAAAAATGAGCCTCTGGCACTCCCTGATGTTTGCCATTATTTTGGCCCATGTAATAGCTTTTTAGTGTACTATTTCTTCGCTATATTAATATCGATGTACAAATGTATTCGCAATGTGAATATATAGGATTATATGGACATTGAAAATCAATAGGGGGATTCATTACCGTTGAAGCGTTTAACCGATACAAATGGAGGGAGGAAAAGAGAAAGAGGAGTCGTCGAGAGGGGTGGGGGGGGGGGGGAGGGGAGAGGGAGAGAGAAAGAGAGTTATAAGAGGCGCGCGCGAACCACCGGGCGCTCAGCTCGACCGGAGCTTTTTGCAAGCCCCCTCGGGGGCTTGTTTACTCACGAGCAGTCACGCTGCATTTTGTTTACAGCCTTGTTGCCATAACAATCCGGCGTACCGACGTCGTAATCCGGGATATCGTTCGCTTTAGGGAGACCTACGTCTCGTCACGACTTTACTCCGTTTTCTTTCTCTCTTTCTTCTTTCTCTCATTTTGTTTATCTTCTCGACTTCCTCGTTAGAACAAAAAGAAAACACGTAGAAAGCGAGGAAAACGAAACTTTTCGAACCCACGAACCCGAACGTAAACATAAATATGTAACGTGATACTCCAGTTAAATAAAAATGAAAACAGTATTAGGGTTCCGCTTTATAAAATTAAATAAAAAAAAGAAACTCCTCAAAGTCAAACTCGGGCGTCCGCGAGTCTTGCAACAGAAATATTCTTATATTATATACATTTTTTTCGCGGTAGATTTTCGACTCCCATAAGAAAAATCGTTCAATCTTTGCTCGCTTATTTTCTCTCTCTATAATGTGTTTTATTTTTCCAACCATTCGTGGAAACAAATTTCAACGCATTACAGTTTCTTATTGCAAGAGATTATTTTTATCTCAACTGCTTCAAAAAATAGTCTTTACGTTTAAAAAAAAGATAATAAAAAACGCGGTGTAAGCGTGTGTAAATTGGTCCATTTATGAAATAATGAAATCAAAGGAGGATGAAAACTTTTGTTTTATCCTTACAATTCATAACAGTAAAACAAAAAAAAAAAACGATAAAAAAAGAAATTTTATGAAAAATTTATCTCATAATATTGACGCACATTTGAGGAAAAAAATAATTTGTTTTGTCTTCGATTTGGAGATAGCGATTTTTTTCATCCAATTTATTTGTAGATTTTAAGTGAGAAAATGGGCAACCTTTTTTGGATCAAATCTCTGAAATTTCCAAATCAGTGATAATATAAAATAAAAAAAATAAAATAAATAAAAAAAAAGAAAAGAAAAGAAAAGGATTGTCGTTGAATTCCAACGACATAAAATTCATTACCATACCAGTTTACTTGTTCTTACTCAAGCTGTAAAATAATATTTTTCTACGGCTGGTAGACGTCGAATATCTTTATTTCTATTGTTCGCTTTCGCGCTCTTTATATTTTATGAGCTTGTGCGAGCTCCCGTGTATTATCGCGAAAGTTATACGTATAGATCGGGGTATTAAGTGTATCGCAGGCGTACGTCGTGAGCTTATATACCTGCTAAACCCAGCCCTTTCGACGTTACGGTCTATTTTAGCAATTTAATACCCTTCTAGAATTACTCTCGATGTCATGTGTATTTAAAGAAAATTAAGCCATCGTCTAATTGCCAGCACTCTTAAATTCGTCCCTTGTTCCTGGCGAAGTCACACTTGATTATTCTTTTCTTTTTTTTTCGAAAGATATCAAAATTTTTAAGTTTCAATTTATTACAAATATTGTCATATATTTGTTATGATTTTGAAATTTGTATTGTTGATATGCGAAATGTGCTAAATTTTCTCTTGTAGACATAAGTTTAAAAAAACAGGTAAAGCTTTTTTTTTGTCCTTTGGAGTAAAAAAAAAAGATGGAAAACTTTGGGGTCTTTGGGCCTGAACAAATTGTTACATGATAAAATTGTAATGAGGAATTTTTGTTGCATTCGAACGATGGAAACTTCGTAACGATCATTCACCAAGATTCGTTATTCTTCGACGACCTCCCACTTACTTTTGTATCGAGAAAACCTTTTGTGAAAGCATGCAAACAAAAAGAAAATGAATAAAACAGAAATTTAATAACAGTAGCAAAAATTGTAGTTTTTTTTTTTCACCTGAAAGAAAATATTGGTAAAGGTATACAAAGTGACCCCGCGACTTTTGGAGGGGGGGGGGGTGGAGGGGCGGTGGGGGAAGGTTCCCCCACAACAACCCCGATGAAATATGGCGACGGTCACCCCTCCCCCTTAATAAAATTGTATTTTTATAAAAATTGCACTCATATAAAATTGAAAACCTGAAAACCCCTACTCGTAGGATTATGACCTAAACCCCCCCCCCCTACCCCCCCGCCCTCCCCACACACACTGTATACACGAAATGGCTGTATACACGAAATTAAATGTGTGTGTGTGTTTTTGTTTGTTCGTGTGTGTTCGTGATTGTGTGTTTCGACTCATTTGGATGGATGTATAAGTGGATAATCTGAAAAATCGCTATTAAACTGTTTGAACTTTGAAACAAAATATCACAGGAGGCGGGGGGGGTGACCGCCACCATTTTTCATTGGGGTTGTGGTGGGGGGGCCTTCCCCCACCATTCACCCCTCTCCCCTCGTGGAGGTGGGGTCACTTTGTATACCTTTACCAAAATATTTTCCTGTATTATTATATTTAATTATTATGTTATATCAAGGCGTCTGTATAACGTCTTTCAAGAAATCAGAAAAATGATTTAAGGTAAAATAGCTGATGCAGACTAGTCGAATGAGGGCTAAACGTTCAAAATACATTTATGCAAAGTTTAATCCTCTAATTAAATGAATTGACGGTTGATTTGTATTATAGCATGTCTTATTAACCTAAAAAAATATTAATAACAATAGATTTGCAAAACCTTCAACCGATAAATGCAAAATTCCACGATGTCATATATTCATCGAGATTTTTCAAAGAATAATCCATATTTTTCAACCGATTTTAATGCACCACGTCTTATTTTATTCCCCAAGAGATCCTCTTCGAAATCACCGTGTGGATTTTTTTCTAAGTTTCATCGTTTTACCGTTGTAGCCAATTGTTTAATCGGCTAAAAAAATGTTCATAAACCAATTGCTGTAATTTTCATATTAATAAGTTTAGAAAAAAATCTACGCGGTGAATTCGTAGAGGATCTCTTGAGGAACAAAATAAGACTTGTGCATTAAAATCAGTTGAAAAATACGGATTATTCTTTGAAAAATCTCAGTGAAAATATGACATAATGGAATTTTGCAGTTATCAGTTGATGATTTCGCAAATTCATTGTTATTACATTTTTTTTAGGTTAATAAGACATGCCGTAACACAGACCAATCTTCAATTAATTCAATTTTGAACTTTGCATAAATGTAATTTAAAAATTTAACACTCATTTGACTAGTGTGAAGCAGCCATTTTACTTTAAGAGGGGAAAATCATGTAAACGTACGTTTCTTTCAAGATTTTTTAATAAAGAAATGGAATAGTTTATCGAATTAACATAAAGCATATCTCAAAATATACGATGTAAGGTATATTGACAAATTTTTTAAGACTAAAATATTTCAAAATGGCGGCGCTGCAGCTGCTGGAAGGAGATTTGCGCCGTGCAGCCTACAGGTCACAAATCTCTACTAAAAACAAAAAAAATCAATTTTTTTATTGTTAAAATACATTAATACGCTTTGCATGACGGAGAGAAAAAAAATTAAAAATTTAGGACCATTTGAAAAAAATCACTTATTTTTGTATAAGTGATTTCTTTTCAATGAAAATTTTCATTAAAAATTTATAACCATTTTGAAAAAAATCACTTATTTTTGTATGTGATTTTTTTTCAAAATGGTCCTAAATTTTTATTTTTTTTTCTCTCCGTCATGCAAAGCGTATTAATGTATTTTAACAATAAAAATTTGATTTTTTGTTTTTAGTTGAGATTTGAGACCTGTAGGCTGCACGGCGCAAATCTGCTTCCAGCAGTTGTGGTGCCGCCATTTTGAAATATTTTAATCTTAAAAAATTTGTCAATATAGCTTACATCGTATATTTTGAGATATGCTTTATGTTAATTCAATAAACTATTCCATTTCTTTATAAAAAAATCTTGAAAAAAACGTATATTTACATGACTTTCCGTCCTTAAAGATTTCATTCTGATGGTCTTCTTTTGTTTTGTTGTTTGGGAAGTTAGCTTAGTAGGGGAAATGTTGGATTAAAGTGATGGAATCGTAAAAAACCGAAAAGGGTTTATGAAGGAAAATTAAAAAAAAAAAAAAAAAAAAAAAAAAAGAATTATAGTCCCATTTTAATTAATATCCATGCATTATAATTAAAAAAAAAATTTACGGTAGTATCGATGTTCTCGTCGAGTTCAAGGTCCAATTCTAAATCATCCTCATCCATAGTCAGTGGTCTCGACGTGCTTCGCTGTCTCGTATTGTTTTCCGCTGGATTGGACACTGTTGTTGCCGGAGAAACTGATTGATTTATTTCCAAATTTTCCAGTCTCTTCGTCAATAAATCTCTCGTTTCGTCGCTCGCATTTTCATCCACGCCTGGACACTCTTTTTCCATGGGTACGAAGTTTCCCAATTTTTCAGCCGCTAGCATTTCCTCTGCGGGTTTTCGTTCAGTGTTCAGCTGGAAGCGAGAAATAAAATAAAATCAGTACGACGATAAAAACTAGTCGACGCAGATAAAAAATAGGTAAAAATAAAATTACACATTTGTTCCTAATAATCGAAAAATATTAATTTTCTGCAAGACTTTCATTTGTTTCTCAATATTTTATATTGCATTAACATTTTTCTAAGTTTTATTATTTTTCAGCTAGATTTTTATCGTATTCCTTTGGAATTTCGACAAGCGAATAAAAAATTTCTAAATCAAATCCAATGAAATGTAAAAAATGTATTTGTGCTGTAATTTGGCCAATAAAGAGAGCAAAAAATGGTAAAAGGCTCCAATGAACAATTTTTTTCATATTTCATGACTTTTTTTCACTCCCCAATAAAAACAATTTGATCCGAGTAGTACGATCGCTCTATTACCTCTAACACGCGTGACAGAATGTTCAATTTTAACGATGTGATTATGAGCGAGTATAAAGAAGGAAAAAACAAAAAAAAACATTATTTGAACAAGCTTGTCCGAATATCCCGTTATTGTTATTACATTTATGGCCATAGATCGCAATTTCGATTGGTACGGTTATAATGGAATAGTCTCAGCAAGATGATTTGTACTACATAAATACGATATCCAGTTTATAGTCGCGCAATCATCATAAAAAATAGAACTCCAGTCTTCGGCCAATACTCCTCTCACTTCCTTTCATCGCTCGTGCGAATAAAGATTTGTTCATCAAAAGCATGCAAACACACAAACACAAACATACACTCAGAGCCACTATCGACTACTTATTTCCCTCTTTTTGTCGTTAGTTATCAGAAGTAATCGGCGCGTACGGAGCAGCGTGGAATTGTTAATTCTATTGTGACGCGGCTCAATGACAATCGCCGCGTTATTATCAAATCGATTTTCCGTTATGCTTTTATCCCCAAGTGACAAATAAATCATTATTTATCGGTAATATAATGGAAAATATATTTGTTTGTAATTGAGTTTGCGATACGTGAAATATTGATAAAGTTACTTTGGAAAGAACGTACGCGTATCCGAAAACGTTTATAATTTTCGAGATTGAGACGATCGATCGATTTTATTGTTGAAAAAACCTTTTACAAATTCAACAAATTCGATTTACAGAAATTGAACGAATTAACAAATTTTTCGATTGTTTCTTCAAAATTCGCTAAATTTTGAACATTTCACATGATCAACGTTTTGTTATAATTGTGATTTAAAAAAAAAAAGTATACGATGTATCACGAAGATGCACTAAAACATTTTTTTCCACAAAATTGAATTTGAAAAAAAAAAAAAAAAAAAAAAAACAGAAAAGTAAAGAAAAAGAAAAAAATGATATCATTTTTTTTTAGTAGTCAAATACACTTCGGAAATTTAGTCTGAAATTGGTTCAAACTTTTTTGGATTTGTTTTTATCGAGACAGCTATAGACGTCTAGAAAGAAAACGTAAAATTTCTAAAATAGCCGAATGGAATAAAATAGAAGAATTTTCGTTGCATAAAAATTGGGTAAATTTCAATATTACGAAAGTGAAAAAAATTAGTTTACCTGAAGTGTGGGAAAAGCGGAGGCAGGAATTTTCTTTTTGTTCTCTTCTCGTAAGAATTGTTCGACTTTGAGAGCTTCCCTGTATCCAGGGAAGAGATTTTCATATTGTTCAGGATCGGCCAAGCTCTGTCCGGCTTTTTCGCTGACGGCGGATAATTTTTCTTTCCACAATTTGACGACGTATGATATTTTGCTAGGTGCGTAAGCACGTGCGAAGAAAGCGGCTTCGGGTACTCTGTCGGTTTTGATCAAAATTTCTAGGCATTTGTCGACATCGCTGAGGAGGAAATGGGAGAGGAAGGAAATGTTATTTTTGCCAGCGTCGTCGGCAGTTTGTCCCAATTTCTCCATCATCGATGAGTTACCGGTGCTCGTTGCAAGCAGCAAAAGCCCACCGAAATCTTGAGCGTGATGAAGACATTCTTGTGCTAGTCGAAGTTTACCCTTTTGCGTGGCTAGGGTAGCGAGTTGACGCCATTTTTGTTGACTGTTTGCCTCGTTCGCGAGAGTGTGCGCGGTCGTTAAATCACCGAGGGCAAGCGCCAACTCGAATCTGTGCTCCGGATCGGTCGACACTTCGAGGGCTTGTTTTTTGAAGCCTTGTTTCTCCAAGAAATGCGCTACACGCGTGCGATGCTCTTTTGGCACTGTCGGCAACACCCTATCCGCCGTTTCAAAATCTTTTCTCATCACCGCCGTCTGATACTCGAGTACCGAAAGCAACAGCGAATACGAGGCCACGGCAAGCTCTTTGTCGCAAAGATACAGCCTATTGTCACGTGGCACATAACCCAACAAGTACATCGGACGATCCAGATGCGACACCGTCACAACCTCGCCACCAACGAAATAATTTATCCTGTTTACGCTGTTTGTATAAATGAAACAGTCACCGACCCAGAGACCTGTCTTTACTCCTTCGCTCATTTCTGCTACCATCTGAAAATATGGACAAACGTTTTAAATCCGCTCATCGAGATCGGACAACTATCAACAATATTTCGTTAAGGGTATGGATAAATCGCATGAGTGCGAAAGAGATAGCTGCAAATTTCGAAGTGAACATTTTTCCACACTGTTCGTCCGATCGGAATAAAAAACTTTCAGCTCATTTTTATCATTTTTATACACGGGCTGATACATTTTTTTATTCCGATCGGATGAACGGTGTGGAAAAATGTTCACTTTGAAAATTCGAAGGACTGATCCATACCCTCAAATTCAAGGAGACTCGGGGTTGAGCTAACAATTTCATTCAGTTGCCAATTTTGGTACGTGGCGCATCGGTAATAATCGACAGAATTCCATTTTTTACAATTGATTTTCAATTTTGTTCTGACTTTGTGATACTGTTTATCAATTTTTTGAATGTAGATTTTTTGTAATTATAATTCCAATAAGTTATTAACAAAATGTTAAAAAACACAATAATTCATAATTTTTCTCAGTACGGTTGAATTTCTTCTGGATTTTCTCATTTTCCTTTCATTTTTGTAAATCGTCTTTCGAATTAAAAAAATTACGTATTCGAAAACTGTTCAATGAGTTGCAATCTTCTTGGGTCTATTAAAACTATCCGCCATTTTTCATTTCCATTTATTAGATAATCGAACAAATGTCAAAAAAGAGAGCATATTCTGAAATAAATCACAGGTATTCAGGCGAATCTGAGTGTAATTTTGAGCAACGATAAAAAATCATTTGATTCAATGTTCAGTAATTCGAAAGCTCTGTAAACCGTTGTTTTTGGTTTAATCGAGAATTAAGTTATTCGGTGAAAAATGTAGTATCTTGAACATCGAAAAAGTTCGTTAGAATAGATTTCAAGATTTAAGTTAATTTCAAATACGCACTTTTTTTTTTCATTTCCGATTTGAACGTTTCATTTCACTTCGATCGATAGTATCACTTTTTCTGGTTAATAATTTTTTTTTTAGCTACGTCAAACTAAAGAAAACTTTTTACTCGACGACTTTAAGTTTTCGGAATGAACAATCTTCGAGAAAAATAAAAATGACTGCAATGTTCAATAATAAAGCGTCAGAAAAATATACTCAGAAAAAAATCGTCGTTTTCATAAAATAAGAAATAGCAAAAATTTCCCGCTAAATTTTGGACTGGATCGGAATAAAGCCTTGTAAATAGAATTGTAAATTATCGTGAGATTATACCTCGAACGCATCTTCGATATCCTCAGCGCTTTCCGAAGCATTCGCGACAGCGTCGGAATGATATTTAAGGATGAAATACTGATCGGCGGTTGCGAGAGCGATGAGGGAAGCATTTTCAGCCCAATATACGTGAGTAGGCTGAATATCGATACGACGTACGAGTTTCAGGGTTTCCCAATCGAAGAACGAAAGTCCCGAGCCAGAAGACACACCGAGCATGAATCCACCGAAGATAGCTAAAAATATTGATTTAAAACGTTCGTAAAAAATGTACAAATCTGTGATCGCATGTCGAACGGTGATAAATCCAAAAGGAATATTTTTTAGTGTCAATTTTTTCGAAATAAAGTAAAGTTCACGTAAAAACAAATCTACTGGCAGATAAATCCAAAAATCCGAAATTCTCAAGTTTTATTTGAACAGTAATGAAAGAAATGAAGTAGAAAAGAGAAAACAATTTCGCTTGACTCACCATCGACCCCAAAATCAGGCATGATGGTCTTCTTTTCTTTGAAATTTTTGAAAACTTTAACGGTCGAAGAGCTTTCGCGAACAGCGTATTGGCTGGAGTCTGAAGCCCAGACGAATTCGAGAGCCTGTCCGAAAGCTTTGTTCCTCAGTGCCATTGAGGTGTAAATAATGTATTCTCCATCGCCGCAAACAACGAGAAATCTGCCATTTGGATTGTGCTGAATGGTTTGTGGATAAATTTCGCAGGCGCCCATATCTTTGACAGCGAGTGGTAAGCGTTCGCCGTCTTGTGCTTCTTCGCCAAGTGCTTTGAGATTAACTTGCTGAATTTCACTGTGTCTAGCCCAAACGATTTTTCCACCCATTGAATCCATCGATACGGCTGGTTCTTCGCGACCAACTTTGACCATAACGCTTCCCTCGTCGTAACCAATTGCCACGTTGTTCGAACCTCGCATACTCGCTATTGTCCAGACTCTTTCGAAGCCGTAATTCAACGAACACTCCAGTCTGTACGTTCCAGCGTGCCAAATTCGCACCGTACCATCCTCCGAGCCGGTCAAAACAATCGGCAATTCCGGATGAAAACATACCGCCGAAATATTCTGCGTGTGTCCCTCCAACGTCTGAACGCACGTTTTATTCTGATAATCCCAGATCTTTACGTATTTGTCGTCCGCACCGGATATCAAATAAGGCTTGTCACCACCGTGATAATAATCCACGCAATTTACACCTTTCTCGTGACCCTCTAATGTGAAATTCGCTGTCGATGAACCCAATTGCCATACTTTCACTGTTCGGTCCAGTGACGCACTTGCAAATGTGTTGTTGTCCTTCGGATTGAACACAATCTGCATTACGTAGTGCGTATGACCGTCAAATACTTGTTGACTGCGCCAAGATTTTTCCCAGTTCCATAATTTGATAAGCATATCGTCTGTAAGGAAAACAACATTTAAATAAATTAATCTGTTTATAAACGAAACGTAATTTCGTATTTATTGTTTATTTCATTTTTTATTTTTCAAATGGTTATAAAAATGAGTCGTTCTGGAGAGCTGAAATTGTTATTTCAATACTTCAGGTTTGTTGCTGTAAGAAAAATATAAATGAGGATCAAAACTTTATTATAACAGCTATTTATTTTGGCCGTGTGAGATTAAAATATTTTTTCTAAAAATTTTCGTTGTGTTAAAGTTTGCATCGATGGGATGAAACACAATTTTTCTGTTTCTTAGATAAAATATTTATGCAGATTGAAATTACAAAAATTGGAAAAGCAATAGAAATAATTTGGCAGTATCACAATTCTACGTTTTATTTCTCTATTCGAAATATTCCTGCCGGAATAAATATACTCCAAAATATCACTATTTTGAAATATCTTTTGTCTGTAGAATTTTGTATCCGATTTATTTCTATTCGTAGCTTCGATTTATATAAAAATAATATTTATGGCGATACATCTCTCTTCGTGCGAATCATTCGATAGTTAATGCACATCATAACATTTTTACTATCAAGAAAAGAAATCTACCACCATAAAGACTTTTTTTGAATAAATTAAAAACAGAGATGTAAATGGATAAAAGTAATTTGGATATCAAGAGACTCGGTAGAGTCGCGAGACAAGTACGTTGACAGCTCTGTCGTCTGCTGACCCGAGGCTCGCCGAGTCTATACTTTCTCTGAATAAAGCGATTCGTGGTGGTGGGAGTACCCAGCATGTCATTCTGTTTAATTACGAAGCTCAGGAGTTGTTTGGTGTTTTGAAAATTTACAATCATTTTGGTGTAAAGATATTATAAAATAATATTTTGAAGTAGACATATTTTTCAATAGAAATATTAAAAATAGAGATGTTTGGGATTATGAATATTTATCCAGGGAATCATAAATGCTTGGAATTCTTGGATTTCCTAAAGGAATCAAAGGAATAATATCCAAGGAATAGAAAAATAAAACTGAGTTATTGTACTATCAATAGTTTTTGTTGCGTTCCGACGTTGCAACCTTTGAAAACAGAAATTTTGTTGTTTATAACTTGAAGATGCGTGAAACGAAGTGTATTATTACAAGAGAATTTATTTTTGACCTTTTTACGTAATTCATGCAGAGAGTTCAGGATAAGAACAGAAAAATTGATGACGCTAAATTGTACTGACCACTGCTGGTAAGAATGAAGGGTTGCGTAGGATGGACCGCGATGCATCTGACATAATCGCTGTGAGCTTCAAAAGAGTGGACACGTTCGAGAGTATTGTAATTAAATACTCTGACTTGCATGTCGTCCGAGCCAGTGACGACCCAATTTTTGCGAGTAACGAATTTTGCCGCCCTTACGGGAACATCGCAGACTTCAAAAGTTTTGACAAGGGTCTGACTTTCGTGATTCCAGATGTTGACATGGCCCTGATAGAGGGAACAGAGCATCCATGGTTCGGTAGGATGAAGATCGACGCTTTTGACTCTGTCGGACCTTGCGGTCAATTTGCGTTTGATGTCTAATCGCAGAGGCTGTCGAAAAGGGATGGAAATCATTTTTTGCTTGTCGAAAAATACAATTTTTATTGAAAAGATGATGTAACCGAGTGTAAACAATTACATGAGTCACGTTAAAAAAATTGGAGAGGACATACGTCCTGTTCGTCGCGACAAATAAACTTAGATCTACAAAAATAACCTCAAAACAATAAAACAATTGAGCTTTTTGGTTATAATAAAAAGATAAATTCGAAAATTTAAAAACTAAGGAAACAAAAACATGTGACACGAACAAGTGGAATTATTTGACGTGTACAATTGGCGTATGTGTTGTGAATGTCATCACGAACCGTCCGGGACATCGAACAAGATTGTTTCGTGCCGGTTATTTAAATAATCGTTCGTCTGACAATATTCGTTATCGTTGCACGTTTACTTACCATTTTTTCCTCTTTTTATTCCTTTCTACACTGGCGTATTAAACTTTTGAGACTCGATGATAAATATACCCGATGCGAAGAGACACAATAACGATACACCGCTGCCATGAAGTTAGGACGTGGCTGATATTTGTCGTCGCGGTCTCTCCGGAAAACATGGCGCCCGCAGCGCTCACAAAACTTGCAAAACAATTTTTGTTATTTTAATAAATTCGTACTTGACTTAATTCATTACTGGTGGATTGTAGGGTTATTTAATTTGACATTGTTTTTTAGTTCTCAAATATTTAATGAATTCCGTGTTAATTCGAGAAAGCAATTGCAGAAATTTCAAAATCCTCGCAGACTCGAAATACTGACTGTCGAACAGTTAGGCCTCGCGTTGATCGCTGAATCGATAAAGTAATTGGAGAATTTCGCGCGCTATTTGAACAGCATTCAGTCGTCCGCATCTTTTTATCGAAAAAATGTAATTTATACCAATTTTATATACGTTCTGGTATAATAATTGTTGTTTCTTAATTATATCTGACTAAATTTACATTTTATTCACACGAGATAACTGTCGCGAGAGATTTTTTCCACTGTTTTTCAACGAAGTAAAAAAAAAATGATGGCTGATACTTGCAAGTTTCAAATTTATAGAAAAAGTCTCACAAAAAAAATTAAATCATCAGCTTTTTTTGAGAATCAAAAGTTCCAATCAGTTTTTCTTTGTAATTTTTTCAAAAGAATATTTTATATTTAACCATTTTTATTTGTTATTTATTTATAATAAAAACTATTATGTTTCATATATATTTTTTTGACTTTATTTTTATTAATTTATATTATTTCGTACGCTCTCAAATGTCGAGTGTGCTGAAGTGATATTATTTCAACTCCTGAAAAACTGTGTGTATGAAAAACGAGGCAGTAGAGAAGGTTGCCGTTTTGCAGGCGTTTTCGCCTTTTACATTTTTTATATTATTTATATTATTTTCATCTGGAAATTCTTGTAAAATATACAATTTAATAATTGTTGTGTTTGAAAAGAAAAATAATTCATAATATGTCGAAAATGAATTTAAAAAAAAATCGAATCTTTGAGAAAAAAAAGGTTTAATTGAAATTGATGATTTAGAAATAAATTTTTTTCCAAAATGAATTTATTTCGGATTGTTATTCCTTTATATATTTTTTGTGAATGATTTAAATTGCTCTCAAAGTTGCACAAAATTAGAAAATGATTTCCAGAACTGTGTTAAACTGAGACTTGGCAACACTAGACTAAATTCAGGCTACGTTCACTTTCACCCCCTCTTCAGTGGTAAAAGTGGGTCATTAATGGAAAATTCAGCGAGGTTTTTGCACAGCACCCTCATTATCATTCGATCGACTCTCTATCTTACATTTTTTTTTGCTTGCTTCCTTCCTTCACGATCAAATCGTTGTTGGCGAATGTTAGGAACTGTGTACTTCACTAATCGATTTTATACGCCTTAAATTACATTAATTTTTCTCTATTTTCTATCACCTTGAACGAATTGTGCATTTGTGCATAACAATTATCAATTTTATTTATCTACCATGCAGAAAAACAATTTCTAGAGGAATTAGAGAAGAAAAACCCTACGAGTATGTACCTTAATATGACGAATAAAAAATAAAAATAACGAGACTCGTACATCGAAAGTAAACGATCGCTAAATCAACAAAGTTTGAACAATTTATGTAAAATTAGAATTATTTAACAGTAATTCATTAAGGCGAGCAACCACTTTAGATGCTTCAAAAAATCAATTTTGTTTTAATTTCATAAATCGTTAGGAAAATATCTTAAAAATACATTCTGAAAATTTCAAAACGATACTCGGATTCCTTGTAACGGTATGTATATCAATGATAAAGACTCTCTGCTCGATTCCCAAGCGCGCTCAAGCTTTAACGGGGTCATCCCATGTGACAGCTATTTTTTTTCGCTTTTTTGGGAATTTTTTTTTGATACACCATTAAAACACACTATCTTTGAATTTTTACCACACATTTATTAACATTTTTACAGTCCTTCAGAATTTTATCAAACAAAAATAACGAGCTGAATCAACTTTACACCGTTTGAAAGACACTCATGTGTTGGTTGACGGCTGCCATGATTCCAGAGGTTTCGCTCATCTAAAATCAAAAAATCAAACGGCATTTTAATTTGTAGACCTGAGGCTATCGCTGGAACTAGAATAAAGTAAAAATATCGAAAATTGGATTTTTGGCACGGTTTTAAATGTTAAGTTCCAAGTTTCGTCGTTTTTTTCGACTTTTAAAACCGTGCCAAAAATTCAATTTTCGATATTTTTACTTTACTCTAGTTCCAGCGATAGTCTCAGGTCTACAAATTAAAATGCCGTTTGATTTTTTGATTTCAGATGAGCAAAACCTCCGAAATCATGGCAGCCGTCAACCAATACATGGGTGTCTTCCGAACGGTGTAAAGTCGATTCAACTCGTTATTTTTGTTTGCTAAAATTCTGGGGAACTGTAAAAATGTTAATAAATATGTGGTAATAAATTAAAGATATTGTGTTTTATGGTTCATCAAAAAAAATTTTCAAAAAGCGAAAAAAAATAGCTGTCACATGAGATGACCCCGTTAAACGTGTTTTTCTCGAAACTACATTTTTTTAATTTGCGGGAATCATAACTCATAAACTAATTGATGAATCATCTTCAAATTTGGAACAGGTTTACATAATATAATTTATTAAAACATGAACCTAAAGTTGGAAAGATTAGATTGTTTAAAACATATTTATTATTGCAAAATGCTGATTAAAAAACGCTAAAAATCGATCATTTTTTTCAAACACGTTCCAACATTCAATTTTCGATTTTTTTTCCAAAATTTAGGTTCATATTCTTAAAAAACATCTCAAGAATGTATAAAAATTTGTTGGACTATTTCAGATGCGAATTGCGAGCTGCACAATTCCCGCAAATCAACAATGACGATGAGGACACACCAAGGGACACAGCGGATTACACCTTAATTAATGCATGAAATAACTTGAAAAAATTACCAGAGATGTATGAAAATATGAATAAATTATTGTCAGAATTGCGGAAATTTCCGTTTTTTTGTTCACAGTAAAAAAAAATCCGAAAAATCATCGAATTTTCGGTCTCCTAAAGTGGTTGCTCCCCATAAGAAACATTATTTTGCTGTTTAAATTCGATAAATAAATGTTAAATTTACATTTATTATGTAATTGGTAAATTTATTTACCTAAATAAATTTAATGAATAAACCGTTCGTTAGAAATTTGTTTTCATTCGATCGTTAAATTGGATAAAAGTGAATAATGTTAATTTCACAATGATCGTAAATGCAATTGAACTTCGTAGAAACATTTAGCAGGATTCGAAGTAAAAATTATGCAACAAATGGCAACGTTTGCCAGGGAATATTGAAAAGAAAAGAAAATGAGTGGCATTTTGAACGGAAGTAAGATCGTAAACCTATCGATTTCACCAGGAAAACAAAGAATCAGAGACGAATGGAATCGACGTTACAGTAGTTAAGTAAATAAATTTTATCGTTTCTTATTTCCTGAAAACTTAGAAAAGAATGATGTGGTTACATCAAGTTGGATCTATCGAAGATCGTATCGACGAAATGAAAATTAATGCATTGGCCTCTCGCGATCGGCAAGTATATCTTGTAACATCGTGGACACGCGTCTTGTTTTAAATTCAAATCGTGAAGAGCGGAAAACATAAATGACCTCGACGATTGAGACTTCATTGCGCGAACAATGCAAGGATGGCATTTGTCTCGTTACGTACAGATTTCATGTCGATGGATAAGTCAATGATTTGTCAGACACAAAAAGTACTCGCTAAAAGCAAAATAAATAAGACAGTTCGGGTCAATTTTACATTATGAAATTTTCATCCTTTTTTATTTGTGTGAATCTTTTTCATGTTTTTTTTTTCGTTTGTGCAAGCGATTGTTATTATTATTTTTATGCAAATGAGTCAATTTTACATTATGAAATTTTCATCCTTTTTTATTTGTGTGAATCTTTTTCCTGTTTTTTTTTCTTTTTCGTTTGTGCAAGCGATTGTTATTATTATTTTTATGCAAATGAGTCAATTTTTTCTTGATTTAATCGATGGATTCGTAACAACAAAGATCCGAAAAGAGAGTGCAACCAATTTTCGTAAGCTGAGCTGCCAAAAAGAAATTGAGATTCCGAAAAGGAGCAAATGTCATTGGCATTAACTACGCCGATTTCAGCACGATTTTATCAGACTCTTTTTTTTATTTTGATGAAATAAACTTTATTTTGGTAAATTTCCCATGCATTATTCGTCGAAATTTACCGTCATTTTGCGAATGGCTGATAAAGTTCTCTCATTTTTTATGACTCCATCAAAGGACCGATGCCACATACGTGTTAAAATTCGTTTAAGGCGGTATACACAACTTCGGTCATAAAATGATATTGTAAAAAAAAAATACCACCCGTCATAATGGATAAGAATCGAAGGCATACTTCGCTGAATCCTCATTTTATTTTTCTGTACACTGTAAAAAATTTCCGTATGAAAATTAATACACATGTATAGGAAGCTTTTATGCAGATACCGTACATGAAAATTCAGATACACTGAGGAAAATTGAGAGACGCGATATTTTAATGATACGAGCACCGTTCAGTAAAATTAATATACTTGTGTATTTGAAAAATCATACACATGTAAGAAATGTTGACCTTGTGCATATTAAAAACACGAAACATCTATTAATTTACTATACAGGTATATTAAAGTTCATGTTACCAGCATAGTTTTTTTTTCATAATTTTCAGATTCAAGATTACTAAATTTCAGGCACCGTATAACGTTTTCGCATTACATATGTCTACGATATTTCTAGAGATGTATTATAAAATTTGGTGATCCTTTTTGAATATTAATATATGAATGAATATTAAATAAATTCAGCTATTATGAGTTTTTAAGGGGAATACATTAATTGGCGTACTATTGTGTTCGATTTTTTAAAGGTGAAGGTCGAAATCATGCAGACATCTCAAGAAATTAATTAGAGTGACTTATCACCACTTGATGCCGTGGCAATCAAATCGAGCAATTGTCACCGTAAAATTTTTTATTATAATCTCAACATCTTGTGTTAAGTTTGGTGTTTACCATTTTCATGTTTTACACAATTTTCTTAGATTCGAGCGACTTGTATATATCCTCGTTCGAAGCACGTGCCTCCTATGAGAAAGTCGATGCTCTGCGCCACACGGTGGCCAGAGCGCGAAGCACGGTGCCCACAGAGCGTTACGAATTTCCTACACTTGTGTATTAATTTTAATATTGAGATTCTTATAATTAATACATAGGCAAATGAATTTTAATACACGGATTTTTTTTTTATACTGCAGGGTATATTAATTTTCATTCCCATTTTTATACCGTATTTTTAAGAGATAGAGTTATGATGGGAAATAACACGTATCGTATTATTAACATTCATGTGTATCTTATTTTTCAGCCAACTGTCAAGAAAAGTGAAGATCATACTGTAATTTTAATACATTGTTGATAGTAGATGAATTCATATACATTTGTATTAATTATTATCAATCAAACATATGATTTATTTCAATGCATGTCCACAAAATTTTCAGATTCCATGTGAATATTCAATGTTATGCATCTTAAATTCCACATCAGTAACCAAAATTTATGTTCATATTTCAATTTTGGCATACGAGTGCAATAATTTTCATTTCATACACCCGGTTTGTAAATTTCATTTACCGTTGTATTGTAAAAGTATTGTAAATTTCATATATTTTTTAACAGTGATATATACAGCAGTATATATTTTTTAACAGTGTATATTTAAAAAATATATGAAATTTACAATACTTTTACAATACAACGGTAAATGAAATTTACAAACCGGGTGTATGAAATGAAAATTATTGCACTCGTATGCCAAAATTGAAATGTGAACATAAATTTTGGTTACTGATGTGGAATTTAAGATGCATAACATTGAATATTCATATGGAATCTGAAAATTTTGTGGACATGCATTGAAATAAATCATATGTTTGATTGATAATTAATACAAATGTATATGAATTCATCGACTATCAACAACGTATTAAAATTACAGAATGATCTTCACTTTTCTTGACAGTTGACCGAAAAATAAGATACACATGAATGTCAATAATACGATACATGTTATTTCCCATCATAACTCTATCTCTTAAAAGTACGGTATAAAAATGGGAATGAAAATTAATATACCCTGCAGTATAAAAAAAAAATCCATGTATTAAAATTCATTTGCCTATGTATTAATTATAAGAATCTCAATATTAAAATTAATACACAAGTGCAGGAAATTCGTAACGCTCTGTGGGCACCGTGCTTCGCGCTCTGGCCACCGTGTGGCGCAGAGCATCGACTTTCTCATAGGAGGCACGCGCTTCGGATGAGGATATATACAAGTCGCTCGAATATAAGAAAATTGTGTAAAACATGAAAATGGTAAACACCAAACTTAACACAAGATGTTGAGATTATAATAAAAATTTTTACGGTGATAATTGCTCGACTTGATTGCCACGGCATCAAGTGGTGATAAGTCACTCTAATTAATTTCTTGAGATGTCTGCATGATTTCGACCTTCAACTTTAAAAAATCGAACACAATAGTACATCAATTAATGTATTCCCCTTAAAAACTCATAGTAGCTGAATTTATTTAATATTCATTCGTATATTAATATTCAAAAAGGATCACCAAATTTTATGATACATTTCTAGAAATATCGTAGACATATGTAATGCGAAAACGTTATACGGTGCCTGAAATTTAGTAATCTTGAATCTGAAAATTACTATGCTGGTAACATGAACTTTAATATACCTGTATAGTAATATTAGTTGATGTTTCGTGTTTTTAATATGCACAAAGTCAACATTTCTTACATGTATATGATTTTTCAAATATACAAGTATATTAATTTTACTAAACAGTGCTCGTTTCATTAAAATACCGCGTCTCTCAATTTTCCTCAGCGTATCTGAATTTTCATGTACGGTATCCGCGTAAAAACTTCCTATACATGTGTATTAATTTTCATACGGAAATTTTCTACAGTGTACAGTCATGTTTATTTGAAACGTATCGATTGATTTTTTGTTGTTTTCGGACGCGTATTGATCGTGTCAGAAACCGCAGAGTCGTCAATTGTAGCAAATTTTATTAGCTTTCGAATAAACCTAGTCTCGTTTCGATCGGATGCGAACTGACTGATTGGCAACGGAGATGATAAAGAAGTGCGAAACGCAGCATTTCCAGGGTGTCGAAAACTTGATGTTTCGAAAAAATAGGCACGATCAACGATACGACATTGCAAAGGGTTTTTTATCCCATGAAAAATCCACCCTTGTTATTTTTTGTGCGACAACTCCAGGCCGAGTTATACCCCCTTAAACGAAAAATCGTTTTTCGATCATACCTCAGGAACTAATGGAACGATTTTGGTAGGATTTCGTGAGACATCATTTTTCATAATCTCTTATAAACTAGTGAACTCGCCTTTTTCGGGGTATGCTCGTGAAGTGGAGATCTTGGACCTTCCACAGGGCACTAAAACGTTCTGATCGATTTTTGAAAATGAACCAAGCTGAATTCAGCATTTTAACTTATTCCAAGTTGTAGCTGACGTTTCAACGAAAAAAAAGCACCCCTGATAGTTCCAGAGGCCCTATGAGAAGGGGTTGATTTCGCGTTTCAAAAAAAAACGATTTGATTTTTCAGTACGTGCTTCGAAATGGGTAAAATCGAATCGTTTTAGCGATTTTTGCAATAAAAGCACCTCCGATAGTCCCGAAGAATCTAAGAAAAAGAGAGGATTTCGCATTTCGAAAAAATAATTCGATTTTTCGCATTCAGCCCGTGCTTTGAATTGGGTAAAATTGAATAGTTTTTTCAAAGCACGAAATCAACCCCTTTCCGGCGGCTTTCCAGGACTATCGGGGATGCTATTTTTTTGTTAAAATATCAGTTGCAGCTTGGGATAAGTTGCTATACAAAATTCGGCTTGATTCATTTTTAAAAATCGATCGAAACGTTTTCGTGAACTGTAGGAGGTCCAAGATCTGTGCACCTTGGGAGAGTATCCCGAAAGAGGTGAACTCAGCAGGTTGTAAGGGATCAGGAAAAATGATGTTTCGCGATATCTGGTCAAAATCATTCTATTAGTTCCTGAGCTACCATCGAAAAATGGATTTTGTTTCAAGGGGGTATAACTCGATCTAGGATTGTGACACAATAAATAAGAGAGGTGGATTTTTCATGGCACTGGATACTCTTTGCAATGTCGTATAGCTGATCGTGCCTATTTTTTCGAAACATCAAGTTATTGATAATAACCTGGCAATATTGCATTTCGCACTTTTTCACCAATCCAGCTACCAATCGGTGAGCTCGGATCCGATCGAAACAAGATTAGGTTTAATCGAAAGCTGATGAAATTTGCTACAATTGACGACTTCGCTGTTTTTGAGTCGGTCAATTTGCGCCCGAGAACGACAAAAAATCAATCGCTGCTTTTCAAGTGAGCATGATTGTATACGAAGAACAGAAGAATCTTCTCGAGGACTTATTTATAAGCGAGTCCTGATAAAATTCATTTTACGTAACAAATTTTATTCTGAGCTAGTTTCGAGTGAATTAAAAATATAGTTTGTGTCGTTATAATTTGAATTTCTTGGGTTCCTTGATAAGTTGTAATGTCCATCGTTCGTTTTTTCATTCAAAATGATTATTTACAAAGTCGATTTTTATTTTTTATTGCAAAATTCGATGAGATTAGCCTTCTACTCTGTTTTTTCTACTCAAAGTAATAAAAAACTTGATAAAAGAATAAAAAAATTATTCCGAAGGTAAAGCTTCCGTGAGAAGGAGGGAGGGTCAACTGCCCACATACGGCTCAGTATACTTCCGGTTGAAAAAAAAATCTCTGCAAGTATTGCCACTATTAATTAGCGATTAAACCCAAAATAGCCTGCCCAGCACGCGAAAAAGTTCTGCACTGTCATCGCTCGCTGCTTTCGTATATTGTGTAGGAGGAATGATAATGAATGAGAGATAAAAGAATTATGTAAAATTGAAAATGTTGAAGAATCATTTTTTCACGTTAGGGAAGCATTTTTTTACTAAATTAAGGCCTAAAACCACTGTAACGTCCTCAAAAAATGCCTTTTTTCGACAATTTTTTTCGTCTGGAAGGAAAGGTAATAGAATAATAATATTCCGGGGAGTTATTAAGCATATATTTAACTGTACAACAAAAAATTATGATTGAAAAATATTTAAAAATGGCGACACCAGAGCCATTCCCGCGAGGCTTGTTGAATTCGAGGCGCTCTGCGGCACGCAGTGTAACTGGTGCAATTGTTGATCTGGAATTAAAAAAAAAAAAACACTTAATCTAGAGACTCATAGCTAGTGAAGTACGTAGGGGATTTTAAAAATATTCATTTTTGTATTATTGGCGAGTGTTTGAATGAAGAGGTTCAATTTTCGACAGAAAAAAGGGGTAATTATTTGTTGATAAAAAATGTTTAAATGAACTTATCGAAAATTCCGTACGTATTTCACTTTGAAATGTTATTTTTAAGATACTGTCAAAAATTCAAATGAAAAGAATGAAAATTGTTGGAGTTATGCTGCGTGCCGTTTTGAAAAATCGTGTTTCGAGAAAAACGTGTTTAAAGTTTTGTAACGTGGTACTGAAATGATCGAGGCATTCGGGCAAGAGCTCGAAATTTCAATGAACAATTTTTTATTCAGGTATAAACCTTTTTGCCTTATATTCAAGAGGGTTCAAAGTATATTTTATGTCGATAAAATAAAATCGTTTTTTCGAAAATTCTACAGTGGTTTTACCCGTTAAATTTCTTTTTTTACCTCCGAAATCGGTAGTAAACGTTCCATCCCAAACAGTCCCATCGTCCACTTTTATTTTAATCAATAATTATGTTATTTTATTATTATATATTATAATTTTATTTAATACTCTTCAAGTTTCCGGCATGTGCATTTTTTTGCTACCAGCTGAGACAAAAATAATTATATCAAGAGACGCGGTAGCGGCTCGACGCCAAGTATTAAAAGAAAAAGCCAGCGCGAGGCCTACCGCACTCTTATATACGCGAATATGCCGGTTTTATGACGTCACGGCGTTTTCAAACCGTTCTGACGTACGAACCGTTTGATCAAAAAATATGAATATTGGTGACGATTTTTTTTCGATTTTTCTCTTTCTATTGCTCTTTGTTGCAAGTAAATCTGTCCAGCCAATCTTGGGATATGATGATTTTTATGTTTACAAGACGTATGATGGAGTAAAAATGAGGTGAATTTCACGTAAATTATACTTGGGATCTTAATTAAGTAACATTCCCATAAACATTTGAACAAATTGTATAATTTCAGCGAAACTTTTATTTGTTACCGGAAATGTCGTGGGATTGTATCGCGAGGTTTCCATTTTTTTTTATATCACTCGTTGAAGGTGCAATTTAAATCCGGAACTGTGGATTCATTTAATTCGATAATCTAGTGCAATTTCGTTGCGATGTATTGTGAGAAAAATATGAAATTCAGTTTATTTTCTTGACGACCCTCGAAAGCGATAAGTGAAGAGAATTAACTTGTCTCGTTTGACACGTAAGGACGCGATTTTTTCCCTGATTTCTATTAAGTATTTTGTTCACCTTATCCCATTGGGTGGACAATACTTTTTTATTGTTGCAAAATAGTCCCAGTGACGAAAAATTTACTCTCGATTCAGTGAAGAACATAATTGAGTGTTCACCTTGGGCATAACGGTTCGCAGATAAATTTTGTGGATGTTGACACGCTCAATTATTATATACACATATATGCGACGACAAGGAGAACGTCTCAGTTGAGAGAGGATGCAATTTCAATATTTGGTGAGAGTTTACGACATTTTATCCGAGGAGACTCGCCGAGGTCGATGAGTCCACGAATCTTCGTTGATTGGACTCTTCGATTATTTCTGTATGTAGTAATTGCGAATGACATTTTTACACGCACTATGTTTCGCCGAGGGTCGAGGCAAAGAATTATCGTAAAACGTTGAATTTGACTTTTTTTTTTTTTTATTTTTTATTTTTAATTAATGATTTGCCGCAGTTGTTTTGAGATCTTTGAGAATATGCACGCAGTCTCGAAATATTTTCCACCTGGTTCGTCATCAATTAGTGACTCATGGTCCATCGATGAGTGTTAAAAATAGGCGTATCTGAGTCGACAAGGGGCGAGAATAAATTAATTGCATAATTATCAGAACAGGACAAGTTCGACTTTGAAAAATTCTGGTTTTATCTTGGCAGAAGTTTAATGGACTCGAAATTTTGCACGTGGCAAACTCGTTTCGGAATTTTTTAAGAAATTACAAATTCAACTGAATTTTCGCTGATAAGAATATTGAACTCTTCGTAATTTGTATGAAAAAAAATTATTTAAACGGTAATTAAGTAAATAATGACAATTTCATGACAAATTAGATTAAATTTAATGAATAATTAAATAAATCTCGACTCCAATTCTATTTATATTTGAAAGAAGTTGCAAATCTCTTTTATTCCGAAACAAAGTTCGAATAGAGAAAAAAGGTGCAATTCTTTTTGATTAATTCGTAGAAATTTCTTGCTGGAGTATCACACATTTACAGTGTGTTAATTTTTTTCATTCATTGAAAACCGAATTTTGTTGCAATATTTTGTTGGATGTATTCAACAAAATTATTTCGTCCAGGCAACAAAATTTTAAATGTTACAACAAAACTTCGTTACACTGAAACGAAACTTTGTTGAAACGACAAAAATTTTGTTGCCTGGATGAAATAATTTTGTTGAATAGGTCCGACAAAATATTTCCATATTTTAACAAAATTTGGTTTTCAGTGAATTGTAATAAGCTCTGGATTTTTACACTCCGAGAATAATAAAACGAAAGGATATTATACCGTGTGAAGACGAAGGTCGTACATGTCAAGTTCGTAATTCTCACATCCTCCAGAAAATAAGGATGTACGCAGAGTTCTGCCGATTAAATATCGTCTGTTAAAAATTTCCTAAGCTCGTTATTATCGCGATATAATTTGGCGCGTAGCGCCCTGACTCATTGCGGAAATTTTCTCTGAAAAATAAAAGAATCATTGACTCATTACAAACGAAACATCAAAATTTAGACTAATGTGCGTATCTACGTTCGTCGAGCTTATAAAAAGTGACGAAGTTTGAGGAAAATCGTTGAAACACAATTGTCGTTAACTTTAGTAAAAATTAGGATAGACGTTCGATCAAAATTTCCAAAAAGACATCGGAGCTTTCATTAACGGGAGAAACCAGTTTAGGAGGCCGAAATTTTGGTGTTTTTCCTGAATTTTTTTAACAGGGAAGGAATAATCAGAATTTGTTTAAACTTAGAGGATATTTTATTCATGTTTTGAAGTATACTTTGTAATTTTTTCAAGTCATTTCCGCCGGAAATAGTGGAGTTAGAAGCTGCTTTCCATGGACGATCGCCATCCGAGTTTTTTGCTGATGGGCATTCCTGAAGTCACAATTTTTATCTGTAATCATTACAATTTTTTTTTTTTCGTTAACAACATATTTCCTAAGAATATGAACCTAATTGTGATCAAAAAAGTTGAAAATTGCATGTTTTTGAGGTGTTTGAACACAATGTCATGTTTTTATACCATGTTTTTTCATCTTTTTTTCATTAAAAAAAACCTTTTTAATAATAATATCATTCCAGAGTGAGGTTCATATAGATTGTAATTGAATAAAGAATATTCATACAAATTTTCAGAACGATTGGTCAATAACTTTTTGAGCTAGAATGCCCACCAGTTGAAAAAAAGTCGTCCATGGACAGCAGCTTCTAACTCCACTATTTCCGGCGGAAATGACTTGAAAAAATTACAAAATGTACTTCAAAATATGAATAAAATATCCTCCAAGTTTAAACAAATTCTGATTATTCCTTCCCTGTTAAAAAAAATTCAGGAAAAACACCAAAATTTCGGCCTCCTAAACTGGTTTCTCCCGTTAAAACTACGTCATTTGTTTTTGAAAATTTTTTACAGACATGAAATAATGAATTTCGCAGTGAAATTTCACTGGATTTACGCATCTTTTGAATCGATGTTTAGAATATTTTTTATTGGACTTAAAAATTTACTAGTCACTTGTTATAATTAACATGAATTTTATTTTATTTTCATTATAATTTTATTTGCTTTGAATAATTATCTATATAATTTCGTATCGTCCCCTCGTTAGTGTTATTTTTACGGTAATTTTTTATGTATAATAAACAAAACATCGTTATAAGTACTCAAACTTTTGGATTTGGCTGTACACATTAAAAAAAAAGTTGTGTGTGTAGCGATGCATAAAAAAGACATGCGAACGGACACGTATCATGAAATATGATGCTACATCTCATGTGACGATCGTGCAATTAATTTGAATGCTTTTTATAGCTAAATCTTAAATTCGACACGGTCGATCAGTACAATATTTCTCTTTCAATTATCCGGACAATATTAATTTACATTAATTTATTTATTTAGCAGAATTTACTGAGGCATTAATTCACTAAGATTGAAAGAAGGGTGAAAGATTGATAATGATGCATGCTTGACATGAGCAAAAAGTATATTTATTTCAGGTGATGATAATTTCAAAAAAATTAGCGGTCATGTCGATTTGCGGTTATACTACCATATGAAAAATGTTCTTTTTTTGGTTTTAATTAATTACGTCATTATCCGGTCGAAATTGAAGAGATACTCGATGTTTTCCTGCTAGGAATCTTTTTTTTCACAATCAGCCTTCTCTTTGATGCAGTCGTTTCATGTCGAAAAAATCGAGTGATTTTGTCGCATGCGCTATTTGGATCGACGAACTCCCCAGATAGTAATTAATGATTCTATAAAGAGAATTGAAAAAAGATGTATGAAATACTTTAACGATTGAAGCTCGGTTCGAAGTGGAAGAAAAAGAGAACCAGAAAAAGGCTAAAACAAATCGAATGAGATGTTTCGTTTTTTAATTCTTTGAGAATTGCAAGAAAAGAATGTGCCGCCCGCGCGAATATGCCGTGATTACATTGGTCCGATGCGATGAATAAATGCGGCATCGTGAGCCGTGACCGAGTTTATTCTTCGTTTGCCGCGTTGGGTCAATCGAATAATCCTTTTGCGACAGAATGGACGAAGAATTACGATTTTTTTTTATTTTTTTATTAAACCCACTAATTCTGACGAGAAAAATACACAACATTCTTGCTGAGCCTCTATTACGAATACACATACATAAATGTAAAGGGTGTCCCGGGTTGAATAATCACTAATTGAAAGTTCCATTTATTACTTCATTTCGAGTCGAAAAGTTCAATATCGTTTTTTGATCCTCGCACTTTCATCGTGCACAGCGTTGAAACGATCAGGGATAGAGCAAAACTGCAAAGAACAAATCTTCTAAACCATCAAATTTTCTACAAAAAAGTATCTGAAGATTTTTTTGTATCTTTAATACTGTAGATTTAAGAGCGGTTCGAATATCGCCGTGATTCCCAAGAGTTATTTGTAAGCCATGCATTTGTTCGGTCTTTTTTAACCGCTCTCAAGACTGAACCACTGAAGATAGAAGAACATTGCCTGAAACGTTTTTGTAGAAAATTTCATGCTCTGAAATATTGGTCCCATGCTTCTTTACGCTATCTCCAACCGTTTCGTCAGTGCCTGCGGTGAAAAACGGATATTCGTCAACATCAATTATCGCAAGGACTCATCACACGAGATCTGATTAAAAAATTGTTTTAGGCCTTTGGACTCGAGAATATGAATTCGAATTAATAGCCATGTAACCTGGGACACCTTTTATATAAATTGAAAAAAAATATATACGTATATTATCGAAGATGTATGAACAGATTTACTGCAAATAGAGACATTGGTTTAATTACACATTGCTAATGTGTCATTGCAGTAATTCAGGAGTTATATGAGAACAACGTTTATTTTATTTTCATCTGATTTATAAAATCTTGTCGTATTATCTCCGATAATAATAAGTCACGATAAAAATGCTGACGACATATAATTTTTGAACTGGAAATATTGTACAGGAATGAAGCTGTAACATTTTTACAGCTAGAAATCATTCAACGACATGTTATTCGGACAGTCGTGTTTAAAAGCATACTAGCTATTAAAAACTAATTTCTACAATGTTTCCAGGTGCAATCTCCTATAATTATTCTTTGTTCGGTCCTTTGATTGTGTACTCCGCACGGTGAAAGTTTAATGACTGTCAATAATGGAAGTCGAGTTGATTCTTTATATTATTGCAGTAGCCAAGAATGCACATTCTTCAATAAAAATTGTTGATAGTTTCGAATATTTTCGAGAATTTTAACAGAGGAATGAAAAAAAGGTAAGATTTCGATAATTAGCACAAATTTTCTAAAATGTAGTCAAATTTGGTACTGTAGAAAATATTTCCTTATGAAATTTAATTTGGTCGTTCGATTAAAATACTGAAATCTTTCATTTCCAAAGATTGTTCTCTCAAAAGTTGAAAAATGAATAGAAACAATTTGAAAGAACGTGTGAAAAACGATCGAAAAATAAACAGTTCAACAGATAAATAAATAAATAATAATAAATAGGAAATTTTTGTTCCAGACTGTATTACTTATGAATCTACAAACAACGGATCATAGTTTACGAGATAACCGTATATAGCGCGTACAGAATCACTCGAAATTCGCATAATCTCGATCTAAAAAGTGCAATATGTAATACTCGAGTGTCGTTAATCTCTGATGCACGTGTTTGCGTTCATTTATAACAGTGTACGGTTTAATTTTATTTTTGCTCAATACAAGATAAACTCAAACATTCCTGAGGACTTATCGAGTGAAGTATGGACACTCTCTGGAATGGACCAGGAATTCGTAATATATAATTCTGGTATGGAGTTGAAAAAAATTCTTTCGAACATATATAAATATATTGAGAAACGATGTTCAGTCTGGTAATCGTTTGCTCGCGATATTCCATGAGAATTGTCATCTATACTCGTCTGTATGAGATTATTCTCGCGATGGGACATCGAGAGGAGAGCCCGAATGATTTTACTTGGAACGTTACTTGGAAGAATATCGCGATTTCTGAGGTGCCCGAGGTCTATAAAAAGTTAATGAAAAAGGGGTCAAGACTATAAGCTCGCGTGTACGTGGTAATAAATATATATCCTCAAATAGTCAGCACAGAGTGCACAATCGCGTATCTTCACGAGAGACGATTTATTTCGTTGGTTCGCGAAACGCCCTTAAAGATGCATACAGCCTCATACAGTGGCGTTTAAAAATCAAGAGACATTCAAGATCTTATTTTGACGATTTTTAGCAGTCAACTATATTTATTGGATTGTTCTCGGTACCTTTGGGCTTTTGGAACTGGGAGAGATTAATTTGTATCTACTTTTCGTACATTTATTCAATTTTTTCAATTTTTTTCAATTTTTTTGCAGAGATTTTTTCAATCAAATCATTTCACTGATAAAACGGTAATAATTTTGTACTTTGTAACATGTTTTTTTTTGTACTCAAGTCCATATTGAAACATACTAATTATTCCAGATTTTTTTAGTCTTTTGATCGAATCATGCTAAATTAATAATCGCTTTTTGAGGAAAAAAATAAAGATGTTTATATGAAAAAATAGACTTTTTGACAAAAGTCTTAACTCGCTTTTGACAAAGTCTATACAGCTAGTGCATCCTTAACGAAGCGAGATGCTTCAATTATTTAAATCCCTTTTTCACCTCGATATCAGAACTTCATCGAAACACGCTTGGACCACTTTTTGACAAAAGTCTTAACTCGGTTTTGATAAAGTGTGTACAGCCAGTGCAGCCTTAACGAAGCAAGATGCTTCAATTATTTAAATCTCTTTTTCACCTCAACATCAGAACTTCATCGAAACACGCTTGGGCAACCTTCGGCAGAAACAGAAGACTTTCGTTTTTCTTTTTATTCTTCTTTTTTATTGTACATCTTTTGTAGAAGATCGAGAATAAAGGTCGGCGTTTCAAAAGTACAGAAGCGAAATAAATTTCTTTCATGGAGAACGGCAAAAGTACCGAGGAGGAAATCGGTTGCTCAATAACAAAGAGCAACTTATGGGCAAGATATTTAAAAAATGAATCTCCGAGATCGATTGGGTATTTAATACAGAAATATGTCGTGTTTTTGGCCAAATTTTTCTTCTCTTTTCCTTTAAAGGCTAAAACCACTGTAACGGCCTCAAAAAATGCCTTTTTTCGACAATTTTTTTCGGCTGGAAGGAAAGGTAATAGAATAATAATATTCGGGGAAGTTATTAAGCATATATTTAACTGTACAACAAAAAATTATGATTGAAAAATATTTAAAAATGGCGACACCAGAGCCATTCCCACGAGGCTTGTTGAACTCGAGGCGCTCTGCGGCACGCAGTGTAACTGGTGCAATTGTTGATCTGGAATAAAAAAAAACCTTAATAAATACCTTAATAAGCCTTAATAAGCCTTAATAAAAACCTTAATAAGTCCTGATTAACGAGTCCTGATAAAATTCATTTTACATAACAAATTTTATTCGGAGCTAGTTTCGAGTGAATTAAAAATACAGTTTGTGTCGTTATAATTTGAATTTCTTGGGTTTCTTGATAAGTTGTAATATCCATCGTTCGTTTTTTCATTCAAAATAATTATTTACAAAGTCGATTTTTATTTTTTATTGCAAAATTCGATGAGATTAGCCTTCTACTCTGTTTTTTCTACTCAAAGTAATAAAAAACTTGATAAAAGAATAAAAAAATTATTCCGAAGGTAACGCTTCCGTGAGAAGGAGGGAGGGTCAACTGCCCACATACGGCTCAGTATACTTCCGGTTGAAAAAAAAATCTCTGCAAGTATTGCCACTATTAATTAGCGATTAAACCCAAAATAGCCTGCCCAGCATGCGAAAAAGTCCTGCGCTGTCATCGCTCGCTGCTTTCGTATATTGTGTAGGAGGAATGATAATGAATGAGAGATAAAAAAATCATGTAAAATTGAAAATGTTGAAGAATCATTTTTTCACGTTAGGGAAGCATTTTTTTTACCAAATTAAGGGCTAAAACCACTGTAACGTCCTCGAGAAATGCCTTTTTTCGACAATTTTTTTCGGCTGGAAGGAAAGGTAATAGAATAATAATATTCCGGGGAGTTATTAAGCATATATTTAACTGTACAACAAAAAATTATGATTGAAAAATATTTAAAAATGGCGACACCGGAGCCATTCCCACGAGGCTTGTTGAATTCGAGGCGCTCTGCGGCACGCAGTGTAACTGGTGCAATTGTTGATCTGGAATTAAAAAAAAAAAAACACTTAATCCAGACACTCATAGCTAGTGAAGTACGTAGGGGATTTTGAAAATATTCATTTTTGTATTATTGACGAGTGTTTGAATGAAGAGATTCAATTTTCGACAGAAAAAAGGGGTAATTATTTGTTGATAAAAAATGTTTAAATGAACTTATCGAAAATTCCGTACGTATTTCACTTCGAAATGTTATTTTTAAGATATTCTCAAAAATTCAAATGAAAAGAATGAAAATTGTTGGAGTTATGCTGCGTGCCGTTTTGAAACATTGTGTTTCGAGAAAAATGCGTTTAAAGTTTTGAAACGTGGTACTGAAGTGACCGACGCGCTCGGGGAAGAGCCCGAAATTTCAATGAAAAATTTTTTTATTCAGGTATAAACCTTTTTGCCTTATGTTCACACTGAGAAAAGAAATTTGTTATTTCAACAAATTTTTTGTTGAATCAACAAATTGTGGCGATCAAAATAAAATTTGTTAATTCAACAGAAAATTGCGTTGATTCAACAATATTTTCGTCGTAATGAGCAATATTTATTTGAGCCTGCAAATTAAGTGGTTGAATTAACCAAATTTTTGTTGAGTTAACGAATTTTATTTTGTTCGCCACAATTTGTTGATTCGACAAAAATTTTGTTGAATCAACTAATTTCTTTTCTCAGTGCAAGAGGGTTCAAAGTATACTTTAAGCCGATAAAAAAAATCAATTTTTCGAAAATTCTACAGTGGTTTTACCCGTTAACTCAAAACATTGTTCGTAAAAAAAAATCGAAAAATAAGGATTTTCAAGCCAAAACAACATTTCTTTGTCACTTGAAGATTTTGTGCTTTATATTTTTTTAGTTTTCGAGAAACACGTAGCTTCTCGAGTGTTAAATTTTCAGCCTTTTTTGACTTCGATTCGAAAGGGCATTTCAAAGACTGCGGTAATATTCACTACGTCAAAGAAGTCACTGAACTCTCGGCCTGATGGAAGTCACGCGACCTTCTTTCACTTTTTACTGCGAACGGAGGAGCTCTCCGGGAAATCGAGCAGTGAGCATCTAGTATCATTTCGAATGCATGCTGCTTTCTCATTTCGCGCTATTCGGAATTTGTTGGGTCAAGTATTCGAATTTATTTTATTGTCTACAAATAGAAACAATGATAATTTCAATCATTGTCAGATATTAAATTTTTTGAATGAATGCAATAAATGAAATGGATACAATAAATAAAGAGAACGAATGTTGACGGGCATGATTTGAGAGAAAAATGAAAAATGTGTTTGTTAAAGTTTAGTTTAAAATGTTTATTTGAAGGCGTGGGAAGCGTGCCAGAACTAAAATCAACGATTTGAATAAAATGAATAAAAACCGATAAGTCCGCATGTAGTAAATTATGAAAATTTCAATTTATTAACAATTTACGATAAAAAAAAAGAAGTAGAAAATTTCAATTCCACATTTGCATTTAATGAAAGAAAATTCTTTCGCTTCAAAATTACCGATAAACTGCGTATTAGACGAGCGATTGTGTGAGACTATGTTGGCTTGCATGAAACGATTGTGGGTTTATTTACTCCGAAAAGGACGAGAGTTTCGATAGTTCACGAGACAAGAGAGGAATAAAAAGAAAGATTGTAAAAAAAGAAACTACGACAAATTATAGGGAAGCGTCTCATTAAGAGTAATTGGTGTGTTTCACGGTTACGAGATCTCGACAAAGAGTCATCCATCAATCGGAGATCACGCTTTACGAGCGTAAAAGTTATGCGATGATGCGAAGAAGTTTTACCCATCGAGCTCGAACCCTCGTGAGTTGTAAGGTTGAGACAATTGTTGTACGTCTCGGTAGCCAACGCTCGGTAACACCCAATGATTATTATTTAAGTTAATGAATTCGTAATAATCCCACGATTCTATTTTCTAATTATTACGACTTTTTAATAACTATCCAGTTTACGAGACAATTCGTCCTAACAATTATCCCATGCATCATTGATTTTCCACTTCGTGCGAGTTCATCATTGAATCAAAACCTTTTAAATGCCAGATGCGAGTGATTTTGCAAAATAAATCATCGCCGGACATCGGGAATTTGTTGTTTTATGCCATTTTGTGTAATTTTCGGCTTGTCATTGCAACAATTAAGGGCTAAAACCACTGTAACGTCCTCAAAAAACGCCTTTTTTCGACAATTTTTTTCGGCTGGAAGGAAAGGTAATAGAATAATAATATTCGGGGGAGTTATTAAGCATATATTTAACTGTACAACAAAAAATTATGATTGAAAAATATTTAAAAATGGCGACACTGGAGCCATTCCCGCGAGGCTTGTTGAATACGAGGCGCTCTGCGGCACGCAGTGTAACTGGTGCAATTGTTGATCTGGAATAAAACAAAAAAAAACACTTAATCCAGACACTCATAGCTAGTGAAGTACGTAGGGGATTTTGAAAATATTCATTTTTGTATTATTGACGAGTATTTGAATGAAGAGGTTCAATTTTCGACAGAAAAAAGGGGTAATTATTTGTTGATAAAAAATGTTTAAATGAACTTATCGAAAATTCCGTACGTATTTCACTTCGAAATGTTATTTTTAAGATATTGTCAAAAATTCAAATGAAAATAATGAAAATTGTTGGAGTTATGCTACGTGCCGTTTTGAAAAATTATATTTCGAGAAAAACGCGTTTAACGCCTTACATACGTCCAGCAGCGCCTAAAACGCGCTAAAAGAAAAACTGTTTTTAGAAGAGATAGCAATAGAAATTAATAAAAATAATTTTTACACATTGTTTATTAGTATTTAAACTTTATAAAAAAATTTATTTCATTTTTTTTTTTCAAAAATTACAACATAAAAAATCACGTTTCCTGAAGCACTATGAAAGAAAAAGTTGCTCCACGGTCTGCATAATTTCTTCTTGAAATGCTGATGGATCTACAAAACGTAAAAAAATTCTTGTAAAATAAAGTTGTAGTTATAGTCTGTCGAGCCGGATTTTTGAAATTCGAAAAATTTTGGCAATTTACGGCAGTTTAAAAAAAAGTGTGCATTGTGTGTCATAAATGTCACACTTTAATTATGTTTATAACCTTTTTTAATCACAACATCAAAAATCCGACTCGACAGACTATAGAGAAAACAATTTTGAATATTTAAAAAAAAAAGCGTAAAAAAATATTAAAAACTGTATGAGTTATCATGCAGACCGTGGCAGAAAAAGTAGTTTTGAGAAAAATGCATTTAAAGTTTCAAGTGCGCGCATCAGACTCTCGTTGGGCAGTCACGTTTTCTATAATAACTTTCGATCTATGGGGAATTTGTACAATCGACTTACACAGAAATACGCCTAAAACTATAGAGAATAATAATCTGTAAAAAAAAATCGATTTTTTGAAAATTCTGGACGTAAGTTTTGAAACTTACGTCCAAAACTTTGGCCTTAAAGTTTTGAAACGTGGTACTGAAATAACCGACGCGCTCGGGGAAGAGCCCGAAATTTCGATGAAAATTTTTTTTTTCAGATATAAACCTTTTCGCCTCATATTCAAGAGGGTTCAAAGTATATTTTAAGCCAATAAAAAAAATCGATTTTTCGAAAATTCTACAGTGGTTTTATCCGTTAAAAGGAGTTAGAAAACATTTGTCTAAAAAAATATGTTCGCAAATAGACGATTGTTAAATGAAACAATAAATAGATAAATACATAAAATAATAAATAAATAAAAAGATAAAAAATAGACGATTAGTTAAATTGATTGAGGTACATTCAATACTAATAAAAAAGCCATAATCACTGAATTATTTCGTTAGCTTATAATTATTTCTTAATTATCTCAATTATTCAAGACGATTAGCACGAAAATTTCTAGAATTCGATAATCATTCGATCTTTTTTTGTTCAGTGGCTTGAATTTTTTGTGCTAAAACGATGACGATGTTCGAACGAACAAACACAAAGTTTGATCAAATGAAAGAAAAAATGTTACAACTTCTTTGTTTTTTAAAATCTACCTCCAAATTTTTGCAATAATCACATCAAAGGTATCGCGATTGAGTAATAAAAAAAAATTAAAAAAAAAAACTGTTTTCAAAAAGTGAATCGAATTTAAAAAATGTACTTTCCTGACCCTTTTATCTCCTGAATGGAGATCGGAATAACGATGCAGAATGTTAATTGCACGTTACAACTTTAACTGATAAAAATATACTTCGTAATGAAAATTGTATGTATGTACACGCGGCGATGCGTTAAGGCGTCTTCTCACTTTGGAAATTTAAAAAAATCGATTTTTTTTTTTTTTTAAATTTTGAAAGTACATATCTTCAAAAATGTCATCTCGAAATTTCATAAAGATCGGACGAGTCTAACTACATTTTTTGGCGACCGTTAGGTGACTACCTGAGAGTACCCGGCGATCCCTCCAAAACTTTAAACGCAGTTATCTCAAAACAAGGTTTTTCGGTGCTTTGTTGATGAAATTTCGGAAACTATCCGGCCGATTGTCATGAAATTTGAATGACATATGCTTCATAGTTATGGCTATAGCGCATATCATCAGATTTTTTAAATTTTGATTTTAAGAATTTTTTTTTTACAAAAAACTGCAAAAAAATCGTGGTTTTTTTTTACTTTTTCGAAAAACGTGCGCCATTTTGTTATTTTCGCGAATATCAAAAATCTGATGATATGCGCTATAGCCACTGACATACTGAATCTAAAACAGTTTTATTTTTTTGTTTCAGACGACCCGTCTCGGAGATACCATCAACAAGCCACGACCATAACATTTTTACACGGGTTTTTCAATGCTACTGATGTATTATAATAATTGTTTAAAAAAATAAAATAAAAATTTTTTCATGTACTTGAAAGATGTGTTTATTACATAGGATCCGTTTTATCCCATAATTTTAAGCAAAAATCCTCGAAAAAAAATCGCAAAAACAGCCTATTTTTGAGGCGCTTAAAGTGAGAAGATGCCTTAAATTGCCGTTACGAAAAAGAATCATTCTCCCTCACAGATGGCCTTGCGCAAGGTCCATGCGATATTTCGAGGGAATAAGCGAGAAAGGCGGGAATGCAAATAAATGCATATCTATCGTGTGTTATCGAAGAAAAGATAAAATCGTGGAATATGTTGGTAATTATTCGATCAATTGGATGAATTAAAAATCTAGATTTTATAGAGGTCGAGGGAACGAATGAAAATAAAAATTTCGATTCGTAATCGTAGGATATAATTTATGTTTTTTATATTTTTTCCATTGTTTTACCTCTCGAATTATTTCCATATCTTGATTGATGGAAAAAAATGAGAAAATGTTTAAAATACTACGATCGTAGAAACATAATTAGTTACGCTTTTGGAGTGAAAATAAAATAAATTGTTTGCATATGAATTTAAGATGTTTGGATAAAAATAATAGGTGCATTTATCATTCAATAAATTATCAGCATTTTTTGACGGATAAAATGGAACATTAAACATTTCTTTGATATTTCATGACTCATCTTTGCGCATGTCTAACAACACCCAAAGATGAGCCTCTGAATTCGAGAAAACTCGGTGGTCGTTGTATTTTTAGTCGAGTTTGGTCAGCATCCAAGGAGGCCGAAAGAATAACCCCGAGAATGTTTGAAACTTCAGAATTACTCGATTCACATAATTACAGTGTCAAATTAATATTTTCACATCTGTAATATTCGTAGCTACGCGAAGTGATGAGTTTAAAAAAATCTTTACGTCAAATCAAATATATAAAAATCATTTCGTGAAATAATAATTAGTAAGGAGAGTTGAATTTTTGGCAAAAATTTGCAAAAATTGTAAACATTGAAAACTTCAGGGAACATTTTGAATCTTGATTAAGTGTTAATTGTAGGGATTTTATTTTATTCAAACAAATATATTTGTTTCATGGCAGACGCGTATTTGGTAGTCGTATTAATTCTTTTTCCTTTCTCCAGTGTAAAATATTTCAATTCTAGTGTTAGTTTGAATGTATCTGTTACAAGTGAAAAGAAAAAAAAATATATCACTGCCATTTAACGAGATTGAAATAAAATATGAGAATTTTATGGTTATCTGATGTAATAATTTTTGTTAATTACTCTTTTAATGATTATTCTTGTAACAATCAGATACATTGTTGTAGAAACACTTTTTGCTATATACTATTCTGACAATTAAATCCTGTTTGATGGGGCTCGCTTTCGTTTCTTCAAATGGTCAAGGCGTGAGAACTTCCGGTTTCAAGTTTGCACACTTCTAGATCGTTTCTTTATACAACTTATAGTAAAAATATTCCGGTTATACATTCTTGTTTTATTCCGAAACGTGACTCGAAGTATTGCAGTAAAAAAGGATCGATTTATGATGAGAAATCAGTAAAATATTGATCTAAAAATAGCATATTTTTAAAAATATTATTTTGATGTTAATTTTTATGAAATCAAAAAAAACAAGGACGAGGGATAAAAAACTGAGCAAGATAAATACGAAAATAAAAGCAGTACCAATTCAATTTTTTATGACTTCGAAATTATCGGCTAAGAAGTAGTTTGAGATAAAACGAAAATTAAAAAAATAATTTAAACTATGATCATCAGGAAATAAATGAATTTCAGCCACGTGTTTATTTAAGCATCAACGTCAGAATCGATGAATCATTTCTTACGATTGGGATAATTATCAATCACAATTTCTTATAGTAACTGTGATTAATACACCGAGAATCATGGCTTTTTGTTTCGAACAGTATATTTCGAATAATTAAATAATTAAAATAATAAAATACGCATTTTGTTTTTATTCTTTTCAGCCGATGAGATATTCGAACAATTGTATTATATAATAAAGGAGCGGAGTTTCATTGAACCTGTACATAAACTGGGTCTTCATTAAAGATGACAAATAGTTTGAGACTTTGTTTTGTTTTTCCTTTCTATGTTTATTAGGAAAATTGGAATGAATGCGGATATTGTGGTTTTTTCGTGATGGTATTTCAAATTTTGTCTCTCTTTCTCTCTCTCTCTCTTTATTATTCATTGTACTAGTAAACCTGAGAGAGTCAATAGACGGTAATCGCGTCGGCAAGTTTCAGATTGTTATGTAAAATGTGGTTGTGCATAATGAAAAAATTCTTTCAATATCTACAGACGCGGCAGCGTCTTGACGTCAATTATATAAAAACAAATTCTAAACGTTGAGGGCTTACATGCACATAGAGAGCTAAAAAAAATTGATTTTATGAAAATATTTTTATATTTATGTTAGATTTTTGAAATTCCAAATGGTCGACCAAATATGATGGACCAAAAACATGCAGCATTTTGGAAAAAATCAATTTTTCGAACTTACTTCTGTAGCTGTTTTTATAGTATGTAATCGAAACAAAATTTGGTTCTTTGTTCCAGATCAAAAATTGCATGAGTAACATATCCGCTCGTGCACCTTTCTCAAAAAAAGTATCAACACAATAATTCACACTTTGTTATGAATTATTGCAAAAAAATCATTCGTTGTAGTATAATGAACACTGTTAAAAAATATATGAAATTTACAATACTTTTACAATACAACGGTAAATGAAATTTACAAACCGGGTGTACGAAATGAAAATTATAGCACTCGTATGCCAATATTGAAATATGAACATAAATTTTGGTTACTGATGTGGAATTTAAGATGCATAACATTGAATATTCATATGGAATCTGAAAATTTTGTGGACATGCATTGAAATAAATCATATGTTTGATTGATAATTAATACAAATGTATATGAATTCATCTACTATCAACAATGTATTAAAATTACAGTATGATCTTCACTTTTCTTGACAGTTGACTGAAAAATAAGATACACATGAATGTTAATAATACGATACATGTTATTTCCCATCATAACTCTATCTCTTAAAAGTACGGTACAAAAATGGGAATGAAAATTAATATACCCTGCAGTATAAAAAAAAAAATCATGTATTAAAATTCATTTGCCTATGTATTAATTATAAGAATCTCAATATTAAAATTAATACACAAGTGTAGGAAATTCGTAACGCTCTGTGGGCACCGTGCTTCGCGCTCTGGCCACCGTGTGGCGCAGAGCATCGACTTACTCATAGGAGGCACGTGCTTCGGACGAGGATATATACAAGTCGCTCGAATTTAAGAAAATTGTGTAAAACATGAAAATGGTAAACACCAAACTTAACACAAGATGTTGAGATTATAATAAAAATTTTTACGGTGATAATTGCTCGACTTGATTGCCACGGCATCAAGTGGTGATAAGTCACTCTAATTAATTTCTTGAGATGTCTGCATGATTTCGACCTTCAACCTTAAAAAATCGAACACAGTACATGAATTAATGTATTCCCCGTAAAAACTCATAATAGCTGAATTTATTTAATATTCATTCGTATATTAATATTCAAAAAGGATCACCAAATTTTATGATACATTTCTAGAAATATCGTAGACATATGTAATGCGAAAACGTTATACGGTGCCTGAAATTTAGTAATCTTGAATCTGAAAATTACTATGCTGGTAACATGAACTTTAATATACCTGTATAGTAATATTAGTAGATGTTTCGTGTTTTTAATATGCACAAAGTCAACATTTCTTACATGTATATGATTTTTCAAATACACAAGTATATTAATTTTAGTAAACAGTGCTCGTTTCATTAAAATACCGTGTCTCTCAATTTTCCTCAGCGTATCTGAATTTTCATGTACGGTATCCGCGTAAAAACTTCCTATACATGTGTATTATTTTTCATACGGAAATTTTTTACAGTCAAGATATATGCAAAGAATTTCGATTTATTTCATTATTCGGGTAAAAAAGTCCCAAAATATGCCCCTTTTTTCTTGCTGTAGAGTGGTCTAACCCCTTCATTTATGGGTACGCACGTTATTTTCCCAGTCAAGTGAACCCCACCAATATTATCGCTCCCCTCCCCCCAAATATCCTCGCCAAAATGTCCCAAATAAAAAATATCCTATGTCAAAAATATCCCTGATTATAAATATCTCTATAATTTAATATCCCCAATAAAAACAACCCAGGAATTTGGAAAATATCCCTAGAAGAATCCATCACAAATGGATGGAAAAATCCATCATCACATCATGCAGGATTATTATACCATACATAATTATATCACAGAAATACATCACCATATCATACCATAACACATCAACCCACATCATACAGCATCATCACACAACATACATCATTTTATCACACTATAACACAAGATCACAAACCATACATCATCATATCACACCATAACACGTTGTCGCACATTCCGCGCAAAAAAAAATCGGTCTGGGCAAGACGTCTGGCCGGGAGTCTCGGCGAGCCGTCTCGCAAGCGTCTGGCTGAGAACGGTTTGCGGTACTTTTTAAATTCTTTCCGAGAGTCTCGCCGAGACTGTTTCCAAGATTTTCTTCAAATTTTTACGAGAGTCTCGCCAGGACTGTTTCCAACATTTAAAAAAAAATTTTTTTGGGTTTTTCGCCGAGACTCTTTCCAAGGCTTTTCGAAATTTTTTTCCAATGATCTCGCCGAGACTCTTTCCAAGACTTTCCGAAATTCCTTTCAAAAGTCTCGCCGAGACTTGCCAAGACTTTCCAAAATTCTTTTCAAAAGTCTCGCCAGGACTCTTTCCAAGACTTTCCAAAATTCTTTTCAAAAGTCTCGCCGGGACACTTTCCAAGCCTTTTCCAAAGGCTTTTTCGACAATCGCGCCGAAACTCTTTGCGGGATTTTCCGAAACTTTTTTTTTTCTCTTTACATTAATTGATGGTGATAATGAATGACATTGGATGTGAAATTTTTTTTTTAATCAATTCAAGGCCTTAGGCAAGACAAACTGCATTAGTTGCAACGACTTTGATCTTTGGGAGCAGACCATAGCCTGTAATTTGATAATATTGAGTCGAAATCCCGACGAGACTATATAGAAATCGGGCGGACTATTCGTGGACGCGAAAGAAGGCCACCTGTCGAGTAAAATTGGAAGCTCTGCAAACTTTTGTTTTTCCGGCCGGTAGGTGGCATCGAGCTGTTATCGTTCGCGTCCTCGTACAGCCTACCCGATTCTTATATAGTCCAGTTAGAGTTTTATCTCCATATAAAAAATCGCATCACTGATCGCATTGTTTGATCTTATTCCGATCAATACCAACATTTTGTCTTGCCTGAAAGAATCGGATATTTTTCTATCTCTTAATCTTTAAACTGCGTATAGACTATGCAATATATTGCAGCGATTCCCAAAAAATCGCGCCATGAATCTCGGATAGATTTTTCTATCCAAGATTCATGGCTAGATAAAAAGTATCGGGAAGAAACTCGGCGAGACTAACGAAAATAATTTAGGAGCATCTGGGAAAGAGTCTCGGCGAGACTGTCGAAAAAGAATTTGAAAAAGTCTTGGAAAGAGTCTCGGCCAGATTCGTTAATAATTCATAAAAGTCTTGGAAAGAGTCTCGGCGAGATTCGTTAATAATTTATAAGTCTTGGAAACAGTCTCGGCGAGACTCTTAGGAAGAATTTAACGGGAGAAACCAGTTTAGAAGGCCGAAATTTTGGTGTTTTTCGTGAATTTTTTTAACAGGGAAGGAATCATCAGAATTTGTTTAAACTTAGAGAATATTTTATTCATGTTTTGAAGTACACTTTGTAATTTTTTCAAGTCATTTCCGCCGGAAATAGTGGAGTTAGAAGCTACTGTCCATGGACAATCGCCATCCGAGTTTTTTGCTGGTGGGCATTCCTGAAGTCACAATTTTTATCTGTAATCCTTACGATTTTCTTTTTTCGTTAACAACATATTTCCTAAGAATATGAACCTAATTGTAATGAAAAGAGTTGAAAATTGCATGTTTTTGAGGTGTTTGAATACAATGTCATGTTTTTATACCATGTTTTTTCACTTTTGTGCATTAAAAAAAATATTTTTAATAATAATATCATCCCAGAGTTAGGTTCACATAGATTGTAATTGAATAAAGAATATTCACACAAATTTTCAGAACGTTTGGTCAATAACTTTTTGAGCTAGAATGCCCACCAGTTGAAAAAAAGTCGTCCATGGACAGCAGCTTCTAACCCCACTATTTCCGATGGAAATGACTTGAAAAAATTACAAAGCGTACTTCAAAACATGAATAAAATATCCTCCAAGTTTAAACAAATTCTGATTATTCCTTCCCTGTTAAAAAAAATTCACGAAAAACACCAAAATTTCGGCCTCCTAAACTGGTTTCTCCCGTTAAGCTATTTTAGTGCGTAGTCAGAAAAACGGTGATTTTCTACCCATTACAGTATGATGTGAAACCTGATTTTATTTGAAAAAAACCAAGCGACACCTGATGGCCAAATGGACCATCATTCAAAAAGCGCCTTTAGCTTCACAATTGCAGGATATTTTTTTTTTCATATTCAAAAAAATCGTACTTCTTCCGGATGTCAACTGCGATCTACTGTCGGTTGGGAATTCTATTGACAATGTTTACAAATGCTTCCAATGCACGTAACAAATGACTATTGTTCAGCGATATAGCACGTATGTATCAAATACGAGGGGAATCAAAAGAACAATCAATTGTCGATATCATGGACGAAGCTCGAAGGATCAAATCAAGGGAGCTTCATGTTCTTGAGAAAAGACAAACGGCTGGTCGATCATGTGTTTATCGGATCAGTTCAACGACAAACTTTTCTTTCGCAATGCAGTGTGTTCTCGATCAGTCATTCAAACATCGGAGACTCTTACTGCGAGAGTTTGACGTCTGACTTGTTTTTCCATGCTTCGGTAAAAAAAGTTACTCGTCAGAGAAACAAAGAACGCCCTGGCTCCAACATATTTCTATTTTTCTCTTCTTCGATAGAGAGAAAATAAACTCGGTTTTTCTTCTCATATTCTTTGGGACAAATGATCAATATTCCACATTTCTTAAAGGTCTGAAGTTTATAGTTTTGTTAGATCACGATTTAATGGAATGGGATTCGCATGATTTTGTAAGGGCCAATTTAATTTTTTTTTCTTCTTAATTTCTTTACATTCAGGGAGAAAAAATATTAGAATTTTTGTTACGTGAGTTTGTGATGCCCCCAAAGGAATTTAATTGTAATAAGACAAATGAAGTTAATTGAATTTATATGTAAACAGAAAACGTTTGGTGGTCAGTTAAAAAAAAATTAAATAATAATTATTCTGATAAGAATCAATTATGAAGAGATCATCTGGTGACGAGATTAATCATCAGAGTGGAAAATTCGAAGTTGTATTTCTCCGAGTTGCGTTAAGTTGCGAGGACCATCGATAACGAAATTGGCATTAAAAAAAAAAAGAAGGATCCTTGAGTGTGAGGAAGTCAGGTGGAAGAATCTCGACACGCTTGCCTTTTATTTTTGTTAATCGATCAAAGCGAAAGATCCGAAGGGTTATTTTATCTGAATGTACAAGTCGATTACATCGAAGGAAAGTCTCGAGGCTGTGCGAAAAAAAGAAGAGCTTTGTTTTCTTGCAGAAAAGAGCATTCAGGAGAGTCTCTCGACGCTTTTAAGGAGCAGCCGTAAGGTCAAATCCAACAAACTCTGCTGACCTTGTTCAACAATTTTTTAGTGCATCAAACCTTCGCTTCGATTAAAACGATACGTTGAGACGGTTTTCTTCGGTTTTGACTATATTAAAAAGAGCGAAATTCATATAAAGCTATTTTTATCGAACTATTAATAATTCGCACGTTCATTTTTATGTATTTATTTTATAAAAAATAATATTTTTTGCTTATGTATAGAAAAATGGTAAAATCATCGTCAAATAAAAATTACCTCGTATTTTTTTTCATGCCCATTGCCATTTTTTTTGCACACAGTAATCCTGAAACATAATAGAGAAAAAAATCTTATCCATTGGTATTTTCGATATGCGAAATCGCGAAGTGATTAACTTCGCAGGATTACGTATGCGCTTTATTCAATAGAAATTTGAGGAATGCTGATACATTGGAATCGTGAGTTTTGTTTGTGAGTTGTCGGAGATGTACGCGGGGACTCGGGTTGACCTTGACCCTGACCGGCCTACATAGGAAACTCGTTCCACTTTTTCGACGCGATGCGGTCTTTCCGGGTTACACGAGATTTTCGTTTGTCAGTGAAATTCGTTCTGTTTCCTAAGCAGTAAAAAACAAAGATGAAAAAAAAAGATTTTTTTATTCAGTCTCTCATTATTTGACGTTTAATTCGCGCGTCAACGGAGTGACAAAAGGTGCGATTGAATAATTTCCAGTTTCCTTTATTTTTCTTTTTTTTTTTTTACAGGATGTTCGGAGTAATTTGTATTATTACGATAATATTCTAGCGATTCACCATACGTTGGTTATCTTGAATAGAACTTTTAGGTGATGCTCGTCGAGCGTAGCATTAGTCGATTCAACTTTCGGGAGTCCTCGGGTCTTTCGGAAACGCTCTTTCGTGTGAGAGCTCACGGATATAGTCAGCATCTCATAAAGAGAGACGGAAAAAGAGAGAGCAGCTGTGTCGAGGGTTTTCTACATATAGAGGTGCGCCAGAGACGGGAAACGTATCAGTCTCTTACGAACCACGCGGCAATACGACAGCGACAAAAACAAAACTTTTCATACCGGAGGCCATTCAAAAGTAGAAGCGAGTGTGTATTTTCAAAGTTAAATAGTTGTCGAAATTTGCGCACAAGTTAACCGAGAAAACGAACATTCTTCAGTCGCATGACATTCGACAAAATTTCCTCATTGCATATTCGCAAAAACTATAATTATTACAATTTTTTTTTTACCGTTGACAAAACATTGGTGCGCCAGAAAGAAAAATACGATACTGTGAAAATAAGGCGGACGTAACTATTAGAAGATCATTTTGAGGCAAGTATAGTTTCTTAAACGTACATTTTTTAATCAACATCAAAAAATCTTTCATAGCTCGAAAGAAGAAACTTACAAGGTTAATTTAATTTTAATAAATTAATTTAATGTAATTAATTAATTTAATTTAATTCATTCATTCATTTAATTTCTCCAATTTTTTGTGAATTTTTTTTAAGAGCGTCTGCCTCCAAAACGATGCTTCAGTTTGCATTTTTTTAAACGACAAATTATAACAAATTATTTAACAAATCATTGCGTATATTAAAAAGTATATGTTGAAGAGTATTACATCATTTTTGTAACGTCAAATATATGAAAATGAAATGGAGTAAAAAAAAAAAAAGAATCAACATCGAAACAACTGAAAAGGGAAAAATAATAAATTTAAATTAAAATCGAGTTTAAAAAATGCTGAACAGTAAAAAGTAAATACATAATAAAAGCTTTTCAAATGTATTTATTTTCACTCTTTAGTGTTTTTTTTTTTCAAGTCGACTTTAGATTTTCAATAATTTAATGAACAAATCCAGATAAAAAATCGATGAAACACTCGCATAGATATGCGTGACTATGAATGCTCGTATCTAATGTTGACTTTACTCAAATCATGCTCCTGCACTTACTGCATTTGTTTATCACTCGCAATAAACGTGAGAATTCCGTTTTTATCATAATCTGTGTTTTTCCGATTTTCCTCTTTATCGTAATCTGTGTTGCCAGTTGTATTCTCATGGGATTATGTTAACTGATAATTAAAGAGATTTTTGAAAGATTGGCTTATCAAAAATCACTCACCAAGTTTTCTAGGCCACGATGTCATAGTATTTTTTTTTTTTATTTTTTTTTTTTTTTTATAGATTGCATCCATCTGTGTTGTTGGCAATGTAAAACCAGAACATTATTTACACAGAAGTACCTTTGTAAATACTCCGAACACTAATTCCACGTTCAGTGATTTCGTATAATAAATCAGGCATAAAACTGACAAATTTGTACACACAAAAACGTACACGCTACAGAATAGAAATAAAAAATGTTATCACATTTGTATTTCATAGCTTTCGTCCAATGAATTCACGGCGAAATTTCTCTTGACGATAAGACACGTTTGTGCTTTGACACGTTGAACGATGGAAATTTTTGAGATTCGCACAGCGAACGTCATTAATTTTAAACATTCTTGAGCATCATGCATGCTTATTTTGAAATAACATCATCAATGATTATATCATTGACGATCAGTTTCTACACTGAGAAAAAAATTTTGTTGACCGAAAAAAATTTCGTTTCTCTCAACCAAAATATTTAGTTCGATACGGGCAACAAAATATTTTTGGGATAAGATAAAATAATTTGTGAATGCTGAAACAAGTTATTGGCCGAACCAATAAAACTTTGGTGCAGCCAAACAAATTAATATTAATGCAACAAAATATTATTCAAATAAACTAATTCATATATTCGTCCTAACGATTAGTCAATTTGATTATTGAGATTCAAACAAATATTTTATTAAAGCAACTAAAAAGTATGCGTAAGTAAATAAATGGTACCAGTTGTTCGAACAAAATCATTTGACTCTGGTGATTTAGTTGATTCATCTACAAGAAATTTTCATGATTTAGCTGAATAAACTAAATCATTTGCCATTCAACAAAAAAATTGTTGGATTCATCAATTTTTCGTCCAACAAAATGGATTTAGTTCGATGAACAAATTTTTTTTCTCAGTGTAATTTTCTCGATTATTTGTGCACAGATAAAATCGGAGACGGAAAACCATCAAACGGATTTCGATATGGAGCAAGGCAATATATCGATAGTATCGCCTACCAACATCACAGAAAACTCGACCGGCAAGACCAAAGGAACTAGCATATCTTTGCCATCGGGTTCGAGTCTTCAGAACGCGAAAGAAAAATTCAAATCAAAGTGTAAGTAGAAGTATGAAAGAGATATATATTTTTTGATAAAAAATTACAAATGAACTTGAAATTTTGTTAGGAAATATTCTTCATCGTTTCTTAACGATGAATATTCTTGAATAATTCTTATGGAAATCTGGATTCAACGTTTATTATTCCTTCATTTTCAAAAACTCACTTTTAATTAGCGCTCAGAATCCATTCGAAATACTTGCAGATGAATTTTATAGATCTCTGAGCGATTGACACTGGATCATTTTGCATTGAGTGTTAATTAATGGAATAACGATTGGAAAATTTGTCGGTAGCTGAAAACACGTATAAAATCGTTATTTTTTATTTCTCACGATTCCAGAGTACATTCTATGCACATAAAGCTGTATTTACATATGGAGCATTCCATGCCAAATCGACCTACGTCAGACCCTTCCATTCTTTGATTTGGCTGAAAATTTTATATGTTGTATGACCCATTGAAAGGAGCTGTCTTGATTTTTTTCCGATTTTTTTGTCCATACACTTGTGAGATATAATTTTTTTTTCAAAATACGATGTTTTTTTTTCAAATGACTGTAACTCTCTCAAAAATTGACCAAGTCGAACTTTTTTTTTTTAGAAAGGTTGGATTTTCATCGTACTGTTAGAAAAAAAATACGAAAGAGTTATTAATATTTATATTCCGTATTTTTTCTCAATTTAAAGCAATTTAAAGCAAAAAAACATTGGTTTTAAGATGTTTGCCCATTTTTATTTCTTTCAAAAAATTTACAAAAAAACTTTGACCAATTAAACGATTATTGAGACTAGTTTCATCGTGGGCAGATTTTTCTTTATATTTTTTTTTTTATTTTGAAAAGAAGTTTCAATTTTTTTTTCCAGTCAATTTGGATCAAAATGAACTTTTTTTTTTTAAATGTAGGTTTTTTCCAGGCTTTTGGAAAAAATTACGAAATAATGATTGAAAATCGTCCCATATATGTTTTTCAATGTTTAAGTAAAAAGTTATTAAATTTAAGATGTTGGACACTTCTGATTTATTTCAACAAATTTCCAAAAAAAACTTTGACCAATTAAATAATTTTTGAGACCAGTCCCATCGTGCAGAGATATTTTTCATATTTCGTTTCATAGATTCAAAAAAATTTTCATCTTTTTTAGTCAATTCGTACCAAATAGGACTTTTTTTTTATATTAGAAATGTTGGTGTGAAACAAAATATCAAAAAAATAGTTCGATTTGGTCCAAAGTGACTGAAAAAAAATGAATTTTTTTTTCAAAATAAAAAAAAAATATAAGGAAAAATCTGCCCACGATGAGACTGGTCTCAAAAATTATATAATTGGTCAAAGTTTTTTTGTAAATTTTTTGAAAAATATATAAATGGGAAAACATCTTAAAACCAATGTTTTTTTGCTTTAAATTGCTTTAATTTGAAAAAAAGTACGGAATACAAATATTAATTATTTTTCCGTATTTTTTTTCTAATAGTACGGTGAAAAATCAACTTTTCTAAAAAAAAAAAGTTCAATTTGGTCGATTTTTGAGAGAGTTATAGTCATTTGAAGAAAAAAAACATCGAATTTTGAAAAAAAAATCATACCTCACAAGTGTATGGAGAAAAAAATCTGAAAAAAATCAAAGTAGCTTCTTTCAATGGGTCATACAACATATAAAATTTTCAGCCAAATCAAAGAATGGAAGGGTTTGACGTAGGTCGATTTGGCCTATTCCATTTTTTTATTTATTTTTTTTATTTTATTTTTTATTTTATTTTTATTTGGAATGCCCCATATATATGTGTTACTTGAACTCTATAGTTATGATGGAGAGTACGATTTTCTCTAAAAAAGAAAGTATCTGCTGTCCCATGACGTGTGTTATACGAGCGATGCATTTTATCGTGTATTTAATACGAGCACTTGTACAAGCAGCTAGTTTTTTTTTTTTTTTAAATTTTTTTTATTATTAGACCATTTGTATTGGCCTCTCGACGATTATAGACAAGTTTCGCTAATATAATTAGTTCCCAATTAGGGCCTGTCGATACAGTTTTTCTTCGGTGCGATTAGGCCATTTTGGTACACTTGTTTCAATATTATTTCAATGAGATAATCAATAACGATCATTTTAATTCGTCAGTATTGTTGCAGAAAAGGAATGATAAAAAATGTTCGATAGATTTATCGAAGTAACAGATTTTTTAATTGTAAATATTATTTGTTTTATTTCACATGCAAAACATTTTTATTTATCGTGATTAACATTTTTCTCCACATCGTCGATACAACACTCGTCACTAAAATAGACAGAAAAATATAATTTTTAAAATACTATAAACAAATATTTAATGCCTATTCAATCATGTGAACAAAAATGTCATTTTTTTGGATTAGACATTTTGAAGCAAGAATAAAAAATAAAAAAAATTGTTTCCATCGCCTAGATCTTTTTGAGCGAGACTACTATGTACGATATTTGTACGACGGAGATTCCATAGTTTTCAAGGTCGTCTGGAGCCATGTGACCGGCAGTATTGATCCGTCTCAACCTTCAAAAGGAGCTTTACCCCTCGTACTGTCCTACATGTAAATGTATTTGTGATACCTAACGATATTATCGAAAATCTGTTGATATTCACCACGTGTTCAAGCTTCAGATAACATTTGAGTTAATAATCATGCAAAAATGAAGCCTCACCAAGTGTCTGAGCGTTAAATAATTTGTGGAAAGAAAAAGAGCAGAAAATATAACACTCGAAGATAATTTCTAAAAGATGTAAAAATCATTGAAGTGCATCGTGTAAAACGATCGAATGACAATCTTCGTATCTTGATTACGATCATCTGATTTTTCAATTTATCGAAGTACACGCGTAAACGAATTGATAAAAAATTAGATTACCACCTTTTTAAAAAATATGAATCTTGAACAAATTCCACGACTCGCATCCAATAAGAGGGCTTTTTTATCGCGCTATCAAAAGGCACGAAGTATAAAACAGCTCGCGACAGAATTCTCAAGATGTTTCGAGATTGAGTTCCTTGCCCAGTGTCGGTCGTAGAAAGTCGCTCTACTTGTTAACAAATGAAAGAACCGGCAGAAACAAAACGTGCTCACGCGAAAGGTGTGTTTGTGTTTGTGCGTATAAGTCAATGCGATGGATTCTCACGAAGAGCATCCTGTTTCTCTTTATCCTGTTGTACAAGGATGTGTCGTTTGTGCTATTTTGCGATATTTATGGCTGAAAAATGCTGCTCTGTTTCCCGGTGTTTCCGGTTTACAATACATCGCCTTCTTTCCCATTACCGAATACCATGTTCAGGAATAAACGAGTTTTTTTGAAAAAACTCCTGAACCTGCAGTGATATAAATCGATACGGATATCGAGAAAGAAGTTCGAAGTTCAATGACCCAAAAATAGTATTAATTTTTCGAAATGGCCTGATATTTTTGAGACAGTGGACTCTAATAAGTTTAGGAATATAATAAATACAATATAATAATAATAATTATTTTTTTTTATTAAATAACTGAATATGCTTTAGATCCGTTCACAGTTCCCAGCTTTTGAATCAAATTGAAATTTCTTCTATTCAAGGAGAACTGTTTCCATAGACTCTCGTATTCTTTGCAACGTTCTGTTTTTTTTTTTTTCTAATTTTTCGGACCTTAGACAAATGTGTTAGAAAATTCGTGATTTTTGGATTATTTCTCGCTGAGATTCCGTGATTAAAAATCGATCAATCATTGACCAAACGTTGATCGTGATCCTTGGGAGACGTTGGAATGAGGAAGCTACGTAAGCATTCGTTGCAACGAATGTTTTTCGCATCGCGATATGTTACAAAAGTTAATTAGGGAATAGCACGAAAAAGTCATATAATTTTCATAATTAATTCGCGTGAAGAAATTGCGAATAAAGATCTAACGAAAGTGTGGCTAAGATCTGTGACGATAATAATTTAATTCAATGATTTTGCTTTAAGTTGTTCCACATTTCAAGTTGCGAGCTACTTTTACTTGCAACAATCGGGATGCGGTGTAGAATTTAAGAATTTCATTATTCGCTGACCATGACTAATTATGGGCTCATTTAACTATCGTCAACTTCATTATAGTACGCGGTAAGAAAAAAAAAAAAAATACATTACAAAAATTGAGGAAGATCCAAATGGGTTTGCGATGGTTGTCTCGCAATACAGTCACGTTGAAAAGTTAACTCTCCGATGGATTTAACTTGAGAAATATTCTAATAATGTTAGTTATTATATTTTATGGGATTTAAAAACCATATAAAATAATAGTAAAAATCCTAATATAGAATTTGGAGTTTTAGAAATAACAAAACGTTCTCCACATCTTAAAATACTCACTTTTACTTTCTATCGCTACATCTCCGATACTAAACGATCAAAATCTACATTTTCTTGACAAATTTCTTCATGTATTCCTGTGTAATTGAGAATTTTCTCAAAAAAAAAAAAAAAAAAAAAAAATTTCTTCATGTATTCCTGTGTAATTGAGAATTTTCTCAAAAAAAAAAAAAAAAAAAAAATTTCTTCATGTATTCCTGTGTAATTGAGAATTTTCTCAAAAAAAAAAAAAAAAAAAAAAACGGAAGATTTAAAATTGTCCCGAGAAAAAAAACGTGATTTTTTATTCAAAATACGAAACAGTTAATCGTCGAAAATTATTCGTGGAATTGTACCATTAAATTTGAACTTACGATTGTTGTTTTTTTATTGAAAAAAGTCGCATCTTCATCTCCTCGTATCTGCATTGCAAATATTGTAAAATTTTCAATGATCACATCGACTAATACGAATAAGAAAGATGTAGAAAAGTGATATAAGCGTACAGGTAAAAAAGTCAGAAGCTGGGAACAATCACCTTTGTCTTAACTGTAATGAGTTACAACGTCGTAAACTTGATCGTGTTTTCCAAATATGGCTTTTATTAGACGCGTTTAACGAATGAGAGCACATAAGGAGTGTCAGTGATCGTCCATGTGCAAACGTTTTAATATCATATATATATATATAGAAAGAGTCACGATGATAATGCGATAGTAGCACATTTATTTACCATTCATAGATATACGAGAGTTTATAATTATGTTTAACACTTTGCACGTGTTATTATTTCATCATTTTTAATAGATCTATTTACGAGAAATTAATTTCTTTCAAGCATTTTATTTTTTTATTTTTATTATGCCTGAGAACAAAAAGCAAATTGAATTGTGTGCGGGCACGAATTTTTAAGAACGACGAAAAGTCGATGTAACAATGTGAAATTATAGTAGTGTGAAAAATAAAAGAAAAAAATTGCATTCGTACATAAATGTTAGTTATTATCTCAATATAATCGTTATTCGAAAATGTTTCTTGTAATGATTTCATCGAAATACAATTTGGCTAATTATTTTCTTATAGCATAGCATAAATGGATAAAATTTTTGCATTTTTCTTCCGCTATGTTACGAACTTTATTTCATAATTATCAAAGAAATTTGTCAAATTCTCGTTTTATTTTCCTACTGTATTTCCAATTATCCAATAATGCGGAAAAGTCAATAACCTCGTGGTTTCTCTTTTTTCTAACAATGCAATAATTCTGAAATAATAATGAATAAATCTGAATAAATCTTTGAATAAAAAACTATAATAGTTGAAAATAGTCGAAATAATCTTTAACGCCTTACATACGTCCAGCAGCGCCTAAAACGCGCTAAAAGAAAAACTGTTTTTAGAAGAGATAGCAATAGAAATTAATAAAAATAATTTTTACACATTGTTTATTAGTATTTAAACTTTATAAAAAAAATTATTTCATTTTTTTTTTTTCAAAAACTACAACATAAAATATCACGTTTCCCGAAGCACTATGAAAAAAAAGTTGCTCCACGGTCTGCATCGTTTCTTCTTGAAATGCTGATGGATCTGCAAAACGTAAAAAAATTCTTGTAAAATAAAGTTGTAGTTATAGTCTGTCGAGCCGGATTTTTGAAATTCGAAAAATTTTGGCAATTTACGGCAGTTTAAAAAAAAGTGTGCATTTTGTGTCATAAATGTCACACTTTAATTATGTTTATAAATTTTTTTAATCACAACATCAAAAATCCGACTCGACAGACTATAGAGAAAACAATTTCGAATATTTAAAAAAAAAAAGCTTCAAAAAATATTAAAAACTGTATGAGTTATCATGCAGACCGTGCCAGAAAAAGTAGTTTTGAGAAAAATGCATTTAAAGTTTCAAGTGCGCGCATCAGACTCTCGTTGGGCAGTCACGTTTTCTATAATAACTTTCGATCTATGGGGAATTTGTACAATCGACTTACACAGAAATACGCCTAAAACTATAGAGAATAATAATCTGTAAAAAAAAAAAAATCGATTTTTTGAAAATTCTGGACGTATGTAAGGCCTTAACAAAGAGTAAAATAGATTTTCCAGAAATTTATTTCTTAATTTGTTGAAAATTTCGATATGTTCAGTTTTGGAGTAACATTTTTTGGATCAAATATATAAAAATGTGTTCGTAGATTTTCTTGTTTCAATTTTTCGCAATTTGTACAGATGTGCTATGAAATTATATGTATACACGATTAGAATGTTCGTATCAACGTATGATGTAAATCCTGAGCGTAATTGAAAGCACATATTTGATTCAAGGGGCGTAATATTGATAACAATTAACACAAACATTGATATACGATTGTTAATTATTAGTACGTCTGTATTTTCCTAGACATGCTCTCATATCAATTAATCCCCGAGAGCACGATGATATAGTTGGACAACGATGAGAGAGGAAAGTTTTTGGTTCCTTGATCCCAGTGTATTTCTTTATCTCTGGAATTAATCTCGAAATTGGTAATATTTTGATTAATTTCGTTGAGCTGTCGAATCGATATTATCAGTATGGGAACTTGGATTGTTTATTCAGTACTTACATATATGCAAACTGACTTTAACAAAAAGTGGAAGTCTCTGGTTACATTTTCATATCAAAGAGAATTATTTCTTTGGGATTATTTTTAGCCACGTTTAATCGATAAGAATATACTATTACTGAGCCAGGACCTCCGATAGCAAACATTTATCGAGCTCGAACGGCATACCGGTTGAAATTTAAGCCAGAAAAACTCATACCGAGCTCCGCAATGTTTTTTTATCCTCATGAATTTTTCCAGATTTCTTATTTTCTGACATAAGCAATAAAATATTAATATGGAAGAAACATAAAATAGTTTTTCAATTTTATGTTTTTTTTTTCTTTCGTATTTTTTTCCTCCCTCTCAAATAAATCCGTAGGTGGAAGAAACTCGTTGAATTTGACATGAAATGCAAAAAATTCGCGAAGTTTCCAATGTCCACGAGGCAAGTGGAAAAAAATTCTCAGCGAGATAAGATTGGGGTCGTTAACCGGTCCGCGAACTTGACCCACTGTCACACTTGTAACCCTGGGAGCGGTCATGCGCGCCTACGTGATCGTTTGTGTACGCGTGTTCTTTCATAAATTACATTTACTGAAAACTTTCCGTTTAAAGTCTCACATTAATATTTCGTTAAATCACAGTGCTTAAGCTAGCAGTTGACTTATCAAGATTTTACATTATTGAATTATATCCGCTTGTCTGACTAAAATAAGATAATTTGCTCACTTTCCTTAGATTCTTTAGTATAAATCGTTTCATTTATAGAATGATCATATTCAGTGCTACTATTTTTAGTCCCATATTTCTGCAAAGCTTTATTGAAAGTATTTATGTAGCGAATAATCTTATATAAATCCCTCTGAACTCGATATAGAGTCATCCAAAATTCAACGGTTCAAATGTTATTCGAACTTTTGTGATTTTGCAAAATTCCTTACTTTTTCTTACAAAAACTATCACGGTTCTAAAAATACTCCATGGATTCAGCTATAATTTAACCCAAACATGCTTAAGTAACGTAGGAACATGATGAAGCTTCAGTTTTTCATTCGTAACTAATGTGAATACCATATTTTAATTATTATTCTGGAAATGTCAATTTATTAAAACGAACATTCAACTTTCAAAGGGCTATTTAAAAATTATGTTATCCACGTAGGTTATAAGGAAAAATTGAAACTTTATCGAGTTGCTTACAGACACATGCAAGATTGAAACTCGGTCGATTCTGAACACAGCTCATAGCAAAACAGACATCAAGTGACTTCACCATCATCTACGTTGATAGACTTTGTAGAAGATCGACCTTTGCTTTTGGCTTTAGTTTTGTCTGTATTATTAAATTTGTTCTCGAGTATTATTAGCTCATCACGATATAGGAATCTCTTGAGGATTACAGTGTTGTCAGCACGTATACGCTTCTTCTGCGGAATAGTTTTGAATAATAATAATTAGACGAAGTTTATCAGAATCAATAAAAAGCTAATAATCCCTTGAGCACCCTGCTTTGTCGTGATTAAAGTAATTTCTTTTCACGGTTATTATTCATGAAACGTTGTCGGATCATTTTTATTTATAAATCATCGTAAGTCACGGAAGCCTAATTTGTAGTATATTCGATTGTTGTGTGCTTAACAATAATTAGGCGAATTGAAATTGCTGGCAACAAAATCCTCGAATCTCGTGTCCATTTATACAGCGGAGTTCGAGTCCAAATGGAAGAAACCTTGAGATAGTCGATTAACAGAAGTTGACATTGCGAACGTTGAGACGAATGAATATTTTAATCGATCGTGATGTTGATCAATGTTTTCCCTAAGAAAAGATTAATAATTGTTTTTAAGGAAGCTCCGTCATGTAGGGCCGGTTTGTATGGGCGCATAAACAGGGCCCTTTTTTTTTTTTAGTAATTCGCATGTTTGTCACGATGCAGTTGATTATAAACATATTATTGGTAATTTTATACAAAAATTATTAGTTGTACATCGATAAATAAATACCGTAAAATTAGTACAATTTTATGTTGTGGTACTGCGTAGAGAAGTACGGCAACGTCGCAATTCTCCATCTCACTGTCTCCCCAATTTCTTTGTCGTAGACAAATCATGACACCCAGATGACCGCGGGTCGTTGCGTGTTATTGTATACAAAATTGTCGATTTTTAAAAGAGCTTACGGTATATTATTTATTGAAAAAATGCATTGCTCAAACAGTTCAACAGCTCAGAAAGGCTTGATTAAATTCATATATTTTGCTTTAGTAATTTATTAAGGGCTAAAACCACTGTAACGGCCTCAAAAAATGCCTTTTTTCGACAATTTTTTTTGGGTAGAAGGAGAGGTAATAGAATAATAATATTCGGCGGAGTTATTAAGCATATATTTAACTGTGCAACAAAAAATTATGAATGAAAAATATTTAAAAATGGCGACACCAGAGCCATTCCCGCGAGGCTTGTTGAATTCGAGGCGCTCTGCGGCACGCAGTGTAACTGGTGCAATTGTTGATCTGGAATAAAAAAAAAAAAACACTTAATCTAGACACTCATAGCTAGTGAAGTACGTAGGGGATTTTGAAAATATTCATTTTTGTATTATTGACGAGTGTTTGAATGAAGAAGTTCAATTTTCGACAGGAAAAAGGGGTAATTATTTGTTGATAAAAAATGTTTAAATGAACTTATCGAAAATTCCGTACGTATTTCACTTTGAAATGTTATTTTTAAGATACTGTCAAAAATTCAAATGAAAAGAATGAAAATTGTTGGAGTTATGCTGCGTGCCGTTTTGAAAAATCGTCTTTCGAGGAAAATGCGTTTAAAGTTTTGAAACGTGGTATTGAAATGACTTACGCGCTCGGGGAAGAGTCCGAAATTTCAATGAAATTTTTTTTTTCAGGTATAAACATTTTTGCCTCATATTCAAGAGGGTTCAAAGTATATTTTAAGAGGCCACGAAAAAAAGGGGCGACTTTGGAGTCACGAAAAAAAGGCTATTTTCGTGATTTTTTTTTGAGGATTTTATAAAAGATATGAATATAAAAGTTGTTGGGCTTGATAAATATAGTCTTGAAATACATAAAAAAAGAAATTTTAATTCATTTTTATTCATTTTTAAGTACAAAAACTATAGTTTAACGTAACGCCTCAAAAATAGGTGGGCTAGGTAGCTCCATCACAACTCGGCAACGGCTTGTCTGAAACAAAAAAATCAAAGTCCATTAGATTCAGTATGACACCAGCTACAAAATGACCCTCGGATATAAAGTTTTATGAAAAAATAAAAAAATGGCAGATGAAAAACGAAAAAAGTAAAAAAAAACGCGTTTTTCGCAGTTTTTCACAAAAAAAAGAGTAAAAATCAAAATTTTTAAATCATCGAGGGTCATCTTGTTACGAATCATGTTTATAATATGTGGTTCAAATTTCAAGAGAATCGGTTTATTAGTTTTAGAGATACGATGGAGCTAGATTTTGAAAATGTTGTTTCGAGAAAAACGCGTTTGAAGTTTATACGCTCAGGTAGACGAAATGAGGTCCTGACGTTCAGGTAAAAAAAAAAATACTTAGAGAGCTCGGATTTTCATGAAATTTTGACACAACATTTCTGAATGTATGTACTTTCGAAAACAGTAAAAAAAAATCGATTTTTTGAAATTTTCAAAGTGGACTAGCCCCTTAAGCCAATAAAAAAATCGATTTTTTGAAAATTCTACAGTGGTTTTACCCGTTAAATTTCTTTTTTACCTCCGAAATCGGTAGTAAACGTTCCATCCCAAAAAGCTCCATTGTCCACTTCCATTTTAATGAATTATAATTTTATTTTATTATTATATATTATAATTACGTTTAAAACTCTTCAAGTTTCCGGCATGTGCATTTTTTGGCTACCAGTTGAGACAAAAACAATTATATTATGTTCACAAGACGTATGATGGAGTAAAAACGAGGTGAATTTCACGTAAATTATACTTGGGATCTTAATGAAATAACATTTCCATAAACATTTGAACAAATTGTATAATTTTAGCAAAACTTTTATTGGTTTATTATTTATTGTATTGTATTATATTGTATCTATATTATTTATTGAAAAAATGCATTGATCAAGTAGTTCAACAGCTCAGAAAGACTTGATTAGATTCATATATTTTGCTTTAGTAATTTATTAAGACATTTATAATTTTTAGTAAACGCTATGTGATATGAAATTTCTAAGATGTCTGTTAACTTTATAATAAAAATTAATTTTTCATTATTGTTGAGAAACAGATAACTGGTTTCATTAATCGATTAAATTATTTATTTTATTACGATGAAACCAACTTTTTTACCTATACGTCAGTCACAAACGAATGTAAGGTTAGGTAGCTGATGATTTAAATCTGGCACATGCTCTTCTACGTTATACAGAATACCTGATTTTTGCGACGCTGCCGAATCTTTGTACGGTTGCGAAATCTGTCAGAACTTCAAATATTTCGACATTTTAACATTAAATATCTTTTTACATAAATCGTTGACCCAAAAGTTTTTTATTATACTTGGAATTCTTATAACCTGATCAACGTTACTGTAGTTTTTGTTCAATATCTATTGCGTGAATGCGAAGATATCATTTGATACAAATCTTTTGAGGGTAACTTTTCCATAAGCTCTGCGTTAAAAATCCCAACTTTAACAATTTTTATATCTCTGATTTAGTTGTTGACCTTACCTGAAACTTTGCATACGCGAATATGGGTATTTTATCTACGATATATTCTTAAAAATGATTTTTTTCTGTTGGTGAACCTTTCGTGACGGAGCCTCCTTAAAGCATTGCAAATCGATGAGGAGAAGAACATTCAACCGGAACACAATTTTATTCGCAAAAAAGCTACTGGCTTTTGCATCTTTGGACACACTTAATATATTTTAAAGAAAGACAACTCTCAGTCATCCCACGTTGTTTTGTAATCGCCATGATAATATTATCGCGCAACAAGCTCTAAGGCACTACATATGTGTTGACGAAATTATTTGATGTTTAGAAGGGGAAAAGTTCTTAAAACAGCCATAAATATCAATAATGTTTGATACTTGACGACATAAATATATTTATTTCTGGTAAACGTATTATATAATGCAATTTTTGTTAAACATAAAATCAAATGTCATAAAAACCTCACGTGTAACAGGAAATTTGAGGTTCTAAGAATAGAACTCACTTTACAAAATCACTCAAAAAATCCAAGTGATTAGAATAAATGAAATATTTCAGACCAGTATAATTAGGGGAAAGCGTGATTAGAAAGAGTGTGAGATAATGAGAAAAAGCGTTTCTGTACCGATCAATGGTTTATTGTCTTTGATCGGTTCGTTAGGAAATGCAGAAAAATAATTGTTCAACTTGTGCGTAGAACAAGTAGAAAACCTCCGTATCGATTGACCGTCAAAACTCTCGAATTGTAGAGTATCAAATCTCGGCAACGTAGGAAAATCCAGGTTTTTAAAACGTTCAGGCGATTTTCTTATTTCTATTTGCTTGTGAGAAATTCGTAGAGGATTGAAGTTGTCACTTTCGGATTTAGTCTGGATCATAATTCAAGATCGAGCAATAAACTACACATTTCCAGTAGCAAGACAAAATAAAAGATAATGAGAGAGATAAATAAACAATTTGGTTACTTTCATCGAGAGACATAATGAAGATTCACGCGTGTGGTGTGTGGTCAAGCCAGGAAATATATTTTTAACTCGGTCGAGAAGAGTAGAGAATCGCACTGAGGAGGGATGCTTAGTCCTTTCACTTGTACCCAACAGGATATCTAACACACAACATAAACTGATAATATAAGTGTTTCGTGCTTTCACGATTCTCATAATTATAGCCTGTGACTTTCATCGTAATTGCACGAGTATTCTCAATTCACGACTGCTCGCTTTATGCTTTCGACTGAGAAAGAGAGATATATTTTATCTCTTACGAGAGCACACGAACAATAATGTCGGAGACACAAAAGGAGTCCGAATTATCTGATTGACGAAATAAAGGAAACTTTCATTTTCACTGGAAAATAAAAATAAATAAAAACAAAAGAAAGAAACAAAAGTTTACCAGCGATGTTTGTACGAATTTCAGAGCGAATGTTTCATTCAAAAGTTTGTAGAAATTATTGCTATTTTATGATTGAACGCATAAAAAGTAACAATTTAAAATAGAATCGTAAAAAACCGGAAATACAAATCTGTAACTAACTCGGTAACTAAAGCCGAAACATTCAAAGCCATTAAATGGATCTATGGAGAACTTTGGAGAACGTCGATTCATAAAATCAATATCGTAATGAGAGCTTTTGCAGTTGAGTTAAATTAAAAAAATTCTTTTGACAAATCTGACAACTGAGGCAACATTAAAAAAAAACGAAAAATAATTAAATATCTATTGAGGAAGCTTGAAAAATTCTGGTTACCAAGGTCACATTTGATGCAAGATCTAAATGAGTGTTGAGGTCATCAGAGCTCCTCAAAATCCTGATTGCAATTACGTTACATCACGAAACTGTCAAGTACATCGAGGAATTGTAGGAGGATGTCAAACGTTGGTGTTCGATTGTTTCCTGGCAGAGTATCGTTAAGTGGTCTGCCAACGAACGCACAACGATAATCCACCATAGACACGCATAACAAAACATGGCATACACGGGGTTAGATGTGGTGCGTTGACCCTCGAGGCGGTATGGCATCTGCATAAACGACCGCCTGCCTTTATACAACTTCCGCATTGACCCCTTGCTTCCCCTTCTCCGCTTCGGGCGAATCAAACTCCTGATAGGTATTCGGGGTTTTTGCCTAAATAAATCTATGGTCACAAATTTAGTCGTTAGTCCGAATATAATTTCGTATAAAATTATATAATACGAAAAACATTCTGTTCATGAATGAACGGCTCATCAAGAAATTACTACTGGTATATGAAATTATGAATAGTTCATTGGAATGCAGTTCAAAGGGTCATAGAAAGCTTTTGATTATAATTGAAGACGTTTTTTTTCAAGTTTCCCTAAGACTGTTGAACTTTGGAAATTCAAGAAATAATATTTCATCTGTAAGCATCTTTTTTTAGGAATCTGTCAGCCTTGTTCTGTGCACAATTACCAAGTTTAAGAGTACTGACTTGCCAGGCATCACAGCTCTGAATATAGAGGGAAATATGCGAAGGGGAGCAAAAGGTCTAATTTCTTCTTCATTGGCATTTGAAAAGAGATAGAGATGCGAAATGGGATTGGTGGTGAGCAGGTTGTTCTGAGTTTTGCGGTTGGCGTAACTAATATTCATAATTGTCCAAAGAGGTCTCGAGGGTGGGCTTAACTTACATGTATCCGTTACCACTGACCCCCGAGTTAAAGGTCAGAAGAGAATACTAGAAAGCCGGTACACTGCTTGTCCAGAAAACTCGGATGTAGGGCTCCTGGTCAGCCTCCCGCCAGACTTTTCAACCCTTACATTTCATTCGAACCCCCTTTCCTGGGCACTTTTAAACCTGAAAATTACCCTTCGCTGCAGGGATTCCGGGATCGCACTTTTGTTCTTTTGACGGGCTGTTTTTTCAACTTTCTTTTACTTTTCTCGTTTTCTCCCTCTCTTTATTACTCTTTTTTTTGTATTTATCTAAACACAGATTTTGATTGTGCACATTTATCAATTAGCAACGCATTAATTACTGATGATTATTCGTTTTTCAATGATGACTTTGAAATAGCCACGAGAGAAAAAGAAAAGGGTTAAAAAAAGAGAAAGGGTCATAGGGACAAATTCGAAAGTAGTATTAAAGCGAGCAACCACTTTAGGAGACCGAAAATTAGATGACTTTTTGGATTTTTTTTTATTGTGAAAAAAAAAACGGAAATTTCTGCAACTCTGACAATAATTTATTCATATTTTCATACATCTCTGGTAATTTTTTCAAGTTATTTCATGCATTAATTAAGGTGTAATCCGCTGTGTCCCTTGGTGTGTCCTCATTGTCGTTGTCGATTTGCGGGAATTGTGCAGCTCGCAATTCGCATCTGAAATAGTCCAACAAATTTTTATACATTCTTGAGATGTTTTTTAAGAACATGAACCTAAATTTTGGAAAAAAAATCGAAAATTGAATGTTGGAACGTGTTTGAAAAAAATGATCGATTTTTAGCATTTTTCCCCTCGGCATTTTGCAATAATAAATATGTTTTAAACAATCTAATCTTTCCAACTTTACGTTCATGTTTTAATAAATTATATTATGTAAACGTGTTCCAAATTTGAAGATGATTCATCAATTAGTTTTTGAGTTATGATTCCCGCAAATTGACAAAATGTCGTTTCGAGAAAAACACGTTTAAAGTTTGAGCGCGCTTGGGGGTCGAGCGGAGAGTCTTTACCATTTGTATACATACCGTTAGAAGGAATCCGAATATCGTTTTGAAATTGTCAGGGTGTATTCTTAAGATATTTTGCTAACGATTTATGAAATTAAAAAAAAAATCATTTTTTGAAGCATCTAAAGTGGTTGCTCGCCTTAAAATGTATGCATTAGGCTGGAGAAATCGACTCCCTGTTTGATAATACTTTATCGCTTTCTTCGTCGTACTATTTAAGGATTTAAGATCGTTAATTTATTATCGATTTTCGACTACCAAACAACTTTTTCAGCCATTCGAACCATACTACCCGAATAAGCTACCTCGAGTTTCAGATTTTCGGGCCCTTTTCGGATTCTGAATTATAATTTTGGTAATCATTTATGTATAACCGCAGAGTTCCGGCTTCGTAGAATATTTTCAATGTGAATCATCATCGATTTTCACTATCCAACCATTCAAAATGTAAACCCAATTGTAGGACGAAATTTCGAGTCGCAACAGTTCAGTTGTATTTTTGATCAGGTTTCGTTTTGATCTATTATTATAATTGGAGGATACACGTTCGATTATCGGACATACCGCTAAAACGGTTGGAGATGAACCAGAAGACCATAGAAGCAATCTTGTGGAGCATATGATTCCCTTAAAAAAAGCCGTTGACGACATTTTTGTATCTTCAGTAGTCAAGGCGCGAAACCGGATCCAGAAAATATCTGGTTTTCAAAAGTCATGCATAGGTCAAACTTTTTGAAGGTATTTTTTCGATCCGCTCTCACGAGTAAACTACTGAAGGTGCAAAATTGCTATCAGAAGATTTTTTGTAGAAAATTTTACGCTCTACAAGATTTATTCTATGGTCTTTTGGTCTATCTCCAACGGTTTCAGCTGTATGCGCGATATAGAAAACGCATAATTGACAGTTCATCAGAAGGGAGCCTGATCAAAGAATATTATTAGACTTTCTGACTTGAATTTCGAGCCTGAACCGAAGTTTACATTTTGAACCATTGACGGTGGGACACCCTGTATATTGCTGATCGTTGGTTATCACCGTCACAGGCATCGATAATGAGCGCTCAGCTGTTGCCCAAATTGGCGCAGTGCGCATGTACTAGCGACGTTACGCGTGACTAGCGAGCCGCGGAGTTCTTACTTTCAACATATATGTATCGTTTCGTGTCAGGTCGCATCAACACAATGTTGTTTACAATGACACATACGCCTTTATTCGACTCAATATGTAGTCGAGATCGAGGTGTGGAACCAAAAAATTCGGTGATAAACGTGATCTTACATTAGCGTGATTCAAAAAACAAAAATAACCGTAGCGTTGAAAAGAAAAAAAATTTGATCACATTGGTAAAATCGCACGAGATCTTCGATCAGCCGACGCGTTTTCGACCAACATTGAGTTGAAGTTTAAAAGTAACCGGCAAGAGCCCAACCTCCTGTATGTATAGACAAATACCCGTCGGGTCTTAACTTTCAACTTTTTTTAATACTTGGCATCGAGATTCTACCGCGTCTCTAAATAATTGTTGGAGAATTGCCAAATGGCATCAACAGTAAGGAAATAGGACTCTTTTTTCTTCTTCTTTCTTCTTGCTCTTATCGGACTTATGCCCTTAGTTATTTAGTGCCGAATTGGAAAAAACAATCGTCTCTTTATTAGTACCACGAGATGAAATATTCTGCATCCAATGCACGAATCTTCTTGAGCTTTGATATAAAGCAAATTTCGTATAAACGCGAGAAGAGTCAGCGAGCGATAGTTTTAATTTTCCAAACGTCTATTTTCGGAGATGGTTGACATTCCATGAGAAAAGAACACCTGGCGAAGTGCCTGACTGACGAATGAATTCGGAGTTAATTGCTTTTCGATGCTTTCTCTCTAACTGTCAATTGTCTCTAAATGTTGAAAGAGATCCTATTGAAAAACCCATACGAACGCTAGATTAAATATGGCTCAACGTTCACACTGACAAATATTCAGAATATCAAATCGAAAACTTTATATTATTCATGCTTCAATGTGAGTAATTTGAAAATTAATTTTTAATTGAATTCAAGATTTTCCAATCGAGCAGGTTAAAAGCCTTCCGATTATAACGAATTTTTCGAACAAATTACTAAATCGTCACCCTTTAAAATACGAGAAAATTAGAAATATTAGATTGATCATAATAATTATCATATTGCTCATTTTTTTTCTTTTATTATAGGGATGAAAGAACTTTTTCAGGAGGATTATTCAGCACGGGACACCATGAAAATCGCATTTGCCGAATTCATCGGAACGGCAATTCTCGTATTCATCGGTTGCATGGGTTGTGTTGGAAGCCTCGGCAATCAGCCGCTAATGTTGCATTCGTCGCTCGGCTTTGGACTCGCAGTTATGATCGTAATTCTGGTAATTATTTGATAAAAATTTCGGTAAAATTGAAAGCGGGGAAAATGGATTTTTCGTCCATTGACCACCAAAAGAAATCAAGATAATGCTGCTTGTATTTTGCAATATAATTGTTTTTGTTCTCTCACGAACAGAGCATTGGACACATAAGCGATGCTCACATAAATCCTGCGATCACAATTGGCGCCGTTGTCCTGGGCAAAAAATCTCTTCGACTGGCTGCAGTTTATTTGGTGGCTCAATGTTTGGGAGCAATAGTGGGCTATGGCCTTCTGAAGGTCAGATCAACTGCTGAACAAAAATAATAATTGATCGTGGCTTAATCAAATTTCGAGTGGATTGAAGAATTCTTTTGTTTCTAACGGCAGGTCGTTACTCCCCAAAATTTGCTCTACGGAGTCGACGGACCCGATACAACAGCAAATTTCTGCATAACCGCGATTCACAAGGACATATCCCTGATCCAGGGTTTCCTAGCTGAGGTGATTGCAACCGCGATTCTTATGTTGATGGCATGTGGAATTTGGGACGTTCGAAATGAGAGGAATACCGATTCGGTGGCGCTGAAATTTGCCTTTGGTGTAACTGCATTGTGCATGGCTGTGGCGCCGTATACCGGGTGCAGTATGAATCCCGCGAGATCTTTGGGACCAGCGATATGGAACAATAGTTGGAGCTACCATTGGGTATTTTGGTTTGGACCGATAGCAGGATCTTTGCTCTCTGCGGTCATGTATCGATCAATTTTTTCGCCTCCTAAATGCAAGCCAGAAGATTGCTTAAATTTTGATTCGGCCGAGGTCCGAAAACCCGAGGTAAAACAGCTTTTTTTATTTCCTAAACTTTGTCACCGTATTTAATTGTTCGGGATTAAATACTCGATATTTCGGGAACGATTTATCGAATAATCATTAAAACCCTAATGTGTTTTTAAACAGGTCTGATATTTCCTTCTGCAAGAAGAGAATTCGTGGAGATTATTCCCGGAACTACTTTATAAATATCAAAAGCCTCGATTGTGGGACCCTTGAATTTCCCTTTGGACACCAAATTTGCTCAATCGCTGTCTTTTAGAAACTAAAGATTTCATGCTTGCCGAAATAGATTGATAAATTGATAAATCGATCGAAATATATTTACGAAGGAAGAGCTTCGTTAATTATTGTCAGCGACGAGAAAGTCATTTTATCAAACGTCGAAGACAAGCAAAAATATCTGGCGAAAGTTGCTTCAACGATAATTGTTTAATTCGCACATATCCGTCCCGAGGCTGTTTGATTAGGCCATTTGCTTTTAAACATTGACAAATCGTGCAATTAAATCTCGACATTGGAGAGCATCGATCCAGAGGAAAAAAATAACGAGGTAACAAATAAAGTCGACCTAACAATAAGAAAAGATAAGAGATCGATATCATGAGAAATTATAGTGGACACAACGATGGCTCGGCGCCTCGAGTGTGACAGATAATGCCGACACGCCCACACAAACACATTCCATGCTGTTGAGGTTACGAAAGTCGAAATAACAAAATTAGTGAGGACGACGTTGGGTTTGAGAAAATGAGCTTGAGATTCCAGCACCAGAGCAACCAAAATGATAGACTAAAGTTTTAATTGTACGCTGAGGTGGGTGAGCAGAGCTCCGTTCAGTTTTCAAAATATCTTCGAGTATATTTGTACACAAACACAAAAAAAAAGACAAATATTTTTCGATCTGTAAATAAATATAACACTGTATATTTTTTATAAATCAACGAGTGATTTTTTCCAAATTTAATTAGTATTTAAGTAACCGTAATAAATAATTATAAGATATTGTTAGTATTTGAGAGACTTTGTGCTAGAGATTTAAGTAAATTATTGACGAATCAGAAAAATCTTCGAATTTTTATGGCAAACTTTGCATGAAAAACAATGAAAACAGGTTAAAAAATGTAAAGGAAAAAAGTGAAGATATGAAAAAATACGAGATAAAAGAAATTTTGTTGAATCGCAATGAATAAAAGTTACAATTTTTTACTACGACGATTGTTACAATTGCTTAATTATTATGTATAGAAAGACAATGATGTAATTATCCTTTCACCAGAGCTATGATCTATTTTGTGTGATTACTAAATATACGTATTTTAATATGACTTTTCATCATCGATTTGTCGTTGTTGTTTTACTTTCGTTCATTCATATATTCTGTTAAACGCGAAACAAAGTGTTGATACTAAGTCGAGAGTTTCATTCACACATTCGTAATGGCCTTTATTTGTAACGTGTTTACGTGTCACTATTCATACATTGTTTGAGGTAGGTGGATGCAGCATGAGACTGTCCGACATTACTCATTCATAACGATGCTTCAAGTGATTTTGTCAGCCAACCCGCGCGACGTTTTCTACAACCTCTACTACCGTACGATATTTACACGCAAGCTCATATGGTTTACTGTCTCACATTTCTTGCCATCATCGAATCGACACGAACGTTTATAGAATAAAACGTTTTTTATCCTCCATCGTTACAGAATCGTAGGAGGGAAACATCGAGAATTTCCAAGTCGAATAACCTTGTGATTTATCGTTATTTCAAGTTCAATTTTTTGCCTCCTTCACCGGTACATAAACAATCGGAATTAAATGAGCTACTGAATTACTCGATTTTTTGTTTGGAAGCCTTACAAAAAGTCAAGTTCCATCCGGAATGCTACAAACTTTTGTAACGATAAACGACCGTGAGTATCGCAAGACAAGAATATTTTTAGCCATCAATAACTTTGTTTAACGGTATCATTTTTTTTTCACGTATCCGAAATATATTTGAATACCTGAAGAGAGCATAGTTTAGGAAATGTTTACTCAAATATCGTCCTATTAAAAAAATGTTTGAGTGAATCATTAATTTCAACAAATTGTTGATTCATTTGTGGCTAATGTTGAAGAAATTTCGTATAAGAATTTATTAATCGAGATGACAATCGTTGGCATGGAATGCTGCATCAACAATAAGGTTTTTTTTTAGTTTTCCTGCGGTTGACGATAAATACAAAACAATGAGACCGTAGCCGTGGCATGTTAAACCAATTATACATGCGAGTATCGGAGAGCTAACGATCGACGAAAGTATGAGAAAAAAAAGAGGCTGGTAACGTTTTATTGAAACACACCGTTTTTATTTCCATGCCAGACATACACGCTCGCACGAGTTCGAAAGAATGCAAGGTGTAAAATAAAATATGCAAATCCACCAAACTGCATTCTCTATTTCCCCACAATCATTCGATTTCGAGTACATCGTATCGAGGAAAAGTTTCACGTGTCTCGATGGACTTCGATATTTTCATCAACAGAATCCACTAAATTAATACGAACGAATCGAAAACAGAAGCAAAAGATTGGTTTGAAAAAAAATATCTCTTTCACCCAAATTGCTCCAATTCCGAACTTTATTATTTCATTCTGAAAATTTAATTATTCCACTTCGACATTTCGGACTATTGGAATATGAGCAAAAATAATCAAGAAATATAAAAATTTATATGATTTACAACGATGTGATTAATATATATGGATTAAGAAAGAGAATGCGTGAAGTCTCCCTAGGAACTCTAACGGATCAGCGAGTCTCTAAAATTAGTCCCAAAAAGGGCCATTTGGGACTCGAGCTTAAGTGGACAAAAGCGACCCCAAATGAAGTCCCAAATCGGACTTTTTTCCCCTCGCTCGGTGTGAACCGGACACGACGTCATGAGTCTCAAACTGGAGCTCGAAGTCCCAAATATTTAAGGGATAAAAACTCCAAAAAAAGTCCCTATTTGGGACTCCGAGCCCCAATTTGGGCCTTTTCGAGCGAGGCAACCGGAATAAGCGATTCGCTATGTGTATACCTATTGGTATTCTGTACGAGACCGTCTTTTCAGACGGTCACAGAGTGTTACGGCTCTGGCAATATATGCCTTTCCGGCCGATGATGCATGCTCGCGAAAACGCTTGACTCTGCGCCACGCTGTGGCCGGAGCGAGAAGCAAAGAAAAAGTTCCATTTGGGATTTTTTCTTTGCTTCTCGCTCCGGCCACTTGGAGTCACTTTTGTCCGGCCTTTTGGAGTCACTTTTGTCCACTTAAGCCCCGAGTCCCAAATGGGACTTTTTTGACTTTTTTAGGACTCGCTGATCCGTTAAGGAAGGTTTAAAAAATCGTTTACAAAAAGTAAAATATACAAATGATAAAAGAAACAAGAGACCGAGACGCAGGGCCTTTTTATTCTCTGACTTTGAGTCACTCTTTTCGGCCACTTCGTTGATCAGTTCTTCGACAGTTCTCTTTTAGTACAGACATAGAAATAATAAATGGAATAATTGCTCTGCTTAAACTTTGTGTTTTATTTCACAACCTTTACACCATAATCCAAAACAGACTAATTTTACTTATTCAAAATGTGCCAAATATATGTAAAACGTTGCTGATTAGCATGTGGGCAAGTTGGTAAAGTATTGGAGGAAATCGAATATAAGTAGAGCATTAAATGCACCAAGGAATCGAAGCATAGATCAATTCTTTTTTTTTCATCATATTGCCAATTTCACAGTTTCTTTTTTCAGCCATCGGCCGCATTTGATTAACCAGAAGACTATTGTTTTACACTTAACTTTTTTTTTACTTAAAAATTATTTTTTCATACATTTCGTACTGTTCAAAATTGTACGTATGTTTTTTTTCCACTGTCTCTAATGAATTCGTCAACGAGTTCGTTCTATTGAACAACTTTTGGTGGTAAATTAATTTTGTGTGAAATTTTGATTTATTCAACCTTTTTTGGTGCGTAAATGATCGTAAATTAAGAAGAAATATTTAGCGTCGGTTTTTTTTTTTCAAAGTAAAGCAACTCTTCGCGTATAATATTTTTTTATCGAATACTAAGAACGAACATTTTTGAGAAAGTTATTTTCGAGTGTAATCGAGAGGGTAGGTTTTCTTTTTAATAATTTACGCGTGCAGCAACAGTCAAAATATCTCATGAGTCTGATCGAGTTGGTGAATGGAGGAGAGGGGGCGTCAAACGTAAAATAGTAGGACACACTGCGTATCCCCGGAGATAAAACTGAGGAGGTCTCGTGAGCTTTGCTGAGAACGAAACCGACCGAGCTGTCAGCCCCGAGACGACAGACTTGAGAGAGTCAACGCAGTATTGTTTTTTGTTTGTCTATTATTATTATTATTTTTTTTTTATTATCGCGATTCGACAGGACAGAAGTTGGAAGCATAACTTGCAGTTATATTTATCGATACCGAACGCAGTCGACTAAATCGTGGGTGAATCGTTCAGCGATTTTTTCGGTATTTTTTTCTCAGTATTTACACAAAGGAAAAATCAAAAATAAGTAATACTCGTTAATAGTTATCACCTAGAATTAAACAAAAACGGGAAAGTGAGTGCTTTTTTTATGCATCGATAAATCGTTGGAAACTATCAACATGTCTACTGCGGATTTACGATCCAGTAAGTTAGAACGCATGAAATTTCGATTTTTCACTTTTTATATTCAAATTAAATCATTTATGACCTTTTTATTATTCGAGAATAATTGGGCAATTTTTTTTTGCTAGTACAATTATTTGCGGCGATCGATTTAATTCTGTATTGTCGAATATTATTCACTTTTCCATTCCACTCGATCCGAATGCGCTAAATTGGCATTTATATTCGATTAACATTTGTGTTCCCGTCTTTAACGGTCGCTTCGACCGGCCGAGCCACGATTGAAATCACAAAGTGAAATTGATCCGGGTTCCGACCCTTTGAACTGTAATAATTGGCTCTGTAATCGCCTCCAACCGGTTGAATAATTTTCGCGAGGATTATTATCGTCGTTGGATTTACTGTTTTTCGTTTTTTTTTGCCTGATCGGCGTAAATTGATACGGAATTATTTGATCAATGATTTCTTCTAGGTTTCGAATAAAAACGTTGAATATTTTCAAGGCAAGCACGGTAAGAAATACGTTTCGTTAAAATACCGTGACCGCATTTTTATTGAGATTTCTTATTCTTGTTCTGAAAATACTTCGATTCGCTCTGCCCATTAATTTGCCATTAGACAGGAAAAAATACCGTGGCTTTTTGATATTTTTACCGTGCATTCCGAAACAAAGATAATACGCGACGCTTAACGTGTTTGCCTCTGAATTCTTTGAGCTTGCGGTGTTAAAATTCGACGATCAAAGTGCAAAAATGTGCTTTTTATTTTTAGGGGGCACTGTTTGCTTAGCTGCCTCTAAGCTATCGGTATTACAACGTCGAAAATATAATAACACATTTGACATGAATTCGCACGTGGTGAAGATTAATAGATACGATTTTTTATTGACTGAGTCACATCGTACGTTCGATTTCGGTCGATAACTTGTTTTAAACGATAAAAACGTTCTTGATTTATAAATAGAATCGTAATCATATTTATTTTTTTTCTTTTTATCAAATGAAATTTATATTATCCCAAAAGTTTCCACAATTTTTCCTTTTTATTCGATATCAAATGCCACTTTTTTTATACGAATTTTATTTTATGATATTTCTAGTAAAAATATCAATTTAAGAAATATACAGCTTAATCTCTACACATTTCAAATGTTATAAATTGCTATTTTTAAATTTTAATCCTTTGGTGGAAATAAAAGAATATAAAAAAACTGTAAAAAAAAGTGTGAGAGGGCAACGGACACATGATAAGCAAAATCGAGAAGGATAGAATGAATGGAAATGTTTGTCGAGATTACGCGAAGTTCATAGACTTGTCAGTATGTACTGGCATCAATAAGTTCGATGATTTAACCTTCAAGAGTTTATATATACCGTCATCGCAAAGTCGAAAGGTCCCAGGCTCTCATTGCGATAACTCCCGTACGATATTAAAATCAAACTCGATTTCTCAATCCATACATCCCCCAATCGATAATGACAACTAAAGACACAACAATTGTAATATCATTGTAATTCTATCAATCGTTTTGATTATTTTTATTATTTTATAAGCTTTCTCTCAGATTGATAGTGGAAAAAACAAATTTATTTGTAAAATTTATGCCCGTTGTTTTAGTCCCGAAATAATCAAGTTTTATGAAGCCAAGATTTTTTTAATTAAGGGAGCAGTCTGCCATTTTCAATGATTTTGTTAATACATTTTTTTTCTCATAGTAAACTTGATTTATTTATATCTACTTTTAATACATGAAAGTAGACATATGAAAGTAATAGAACAAATTGTTTTTCTTTTTTCACTGTAGATCTCGCTGGTACGGCAGCCTGAAGTTAGCTCTGTTAAAACCTGGCTGACACGATATCTTGACTTTGGATCATTTGAAACAAAAAAGTGGCGAAATTAGTAAAATATAGACTTGTCGCTATCGTTCGGCCTAGAATAATTCAGGTGTGATAACAAAAAACAAAATGGCGGACTTTTGAAATTTTTGACCTTTTTTTCAACTTTAATTGTTTAAACAATCGACTAAATATTAATAAAAATTTATAATTCTAGGTCAAACGGAAGCTATACATGTGTAGAATAAGTGTACCAAATTTCAGCTTGATAGGTGCAAAACTATTTTTTCTAGAATGTCAGCCAGGTCAAAAAACGTTGTTTCGAGAAAAACGCGTTTAACGGGGTCATCCCATGTGACAGCTATTTTTTTTCGTTTTTTTGGGATTTTTTTTTGATGAACCATTAAAACACAATATCTTTGAATTTTTACCACACATTTATGAACATTTTTACAGTCCCTCAGAATATTATCAAACAAAAATAACGAGTTGAATCGACTTTACACCGTTCGGAAGACACTCATGTATTGGTTGACGGCTGCCATGATTTCGGAGGTTTTGCTCATCTGAAATCAAAAAATCAAACGGCATTTTAATTTGTAGACCTGAGACTATCGCTGGAACTAGAGTAAAGTAAAAATATCGAAAATTGAATTTTTGGCACGGTTTTAAATGTTAAGTTCCAAGTTTCGTCGCTTTTTTCGACTTTTAAAACCATGCCAAAAATTCAATTTTCGATATTTTTACTTTACTCTAGTTCCAGCGATAGTCTCAGGTCTACAAATTAAAATGCCGTTTGTTTTGTTGATTTCAGATGAGCAAAACCTCCGAAATCATGGCAGCCGTCAACCAATACATGAGTGTCTTCCGAACGGTGTAAAGTCGATTCAACTCGTTATTTTTGTTTGATAATATTCTGAGGGACTGTAAAAATGTTCATAAATGTGTGGTAAAAATTCAAAGATATTGTGTTTTAATGGTTCATCAAAAAAAAATCCCAAAAAAGCGAAAAAAAAATAGCTGTCACATGGGATGACCCCGTTAAAGACGCGCCAAGCACCTAGGCGCATCTGAGACCCTCATCTTGCTATGCGTATTTCTACCTTTTTTACTTTCTGGCATAAATGACACTTTGTATAGTAATTCTATATATATTTACTACACAAATCTGTACTTTTCAGAAAATCGATTTATTGAAAAAAATGGCAGACTGTCCCCTTAATAAATTAAATGATTCTCTCTTCGAATGGAGTAGTTTGCGCTATTTTTCTTTACTGGGAATTGAACATTGCGCTCTCAGCTTATATGTTAAATAAAAGCTTGTGTAATATATGCTATTCACGAGGCTTGACTTTGACCTCTATTTCTAATTACGCATTCATCAACTTCCTGCATTAAAAAGCTCACATGAGGATTTTTCCAGATAGTACGAAAAACTCTAAAGCGTAATAAGTAACAATCGTATTCTTAGATTCGATGTTTATTGGGATCCAAACGTTGACTTTTCGACCTGTAACGACCGATTAAGAAAAGGTCACAAAACTATTGTTGCATTGATTACGTCAATGCTCAACATGAAAAAATGTTTAACACGGAATATTGTTTATATTTCAACTAGTTATTTTGAGAGAACGAAGTTCGCTTGCGAGTATCATACTCGAACGATAATAACAAGTTCATTATGATTTTCTGATATCCTGTTATGATAATTTTATGATTTCGCAAAGGTAAGCAAATGGCTGGTTTTACCAGATGCAATTTATGGTCGTTGAAATACATATAAAACCCATCAACGATTTGCTAAAGCTATGAAATAGATTTTACATACGATTATATGGAAGTCCTTATCTAATAATACGGTAAAATGAATATTATTTGTTTTATTTTTTTCATAAAAATAAGCGGTATCGATTTAACGCGAGATGAACATGAGATTGCGTAAAAGTTGCAATTAGTACAGAGTGATTTATGATGAGTCGAATTTGTTGGCTACTGGCGTATTTGTATTGGTAGAGTAAAACACCTAATCTTCAGTCCCCTTCCAGTAGTCGGCCTTTTGCAACTTTGTATGCTTGAGAATAGCAGGAAAGTTGTTTTCGAGTGGTAGAAATTTTTTACTGACATCTCTGACCTCTGATTAATCTCTAGACAAAGTTTCAACGTACTAACTATTCAAACAACTGAGGAAATAAATATCTTGTTTCCTGCGCTATTTTTTTCTTAGCACGGAGACCTATCCCACAAGATAGATAGGGTAAAACACCCAGTTGCCAGCCATGCACCAGTAGTCGGCCTTGGATGAGTGGGAAGAGAGTGGAAGATGTCTTCGGCACTCTTCCCACTCGTACAAAGTATGGACAGAGGCCGACTAATGGTACATGGTTGGCGACTAGGCGTTTTACCCTACCTCATGTTTTTTGGAAGCTTAGTATTCTTATATGGATTTAGGCCATTAGAAAATGTGCTTGTTGTAATTTTCTAAAAGTTTCTGATGAAAAAAATCGTTTTAAATAATAAAAAAATATTTTTTTTCCCCTGGATGACTACTAGATCTTCAATTTAACATTGTAAAGCTAATGTCTAGCTCTTCCCTGGCCGACTACTGGTTTTTTAGAGAATTTCTTCTACACGGCTACAATTAGTACTGTCAACAAATAAAGTATATTTAAATATTTTACACCCAAAAAAAAACATTATTAATGACCCTGATTGAGGCGGCCGACTTTTGGATCGGATAACCCCAGTCATTCAGGCCAACTATAGCGTCGACCCCAGCCAGCCCCGACCAATAAAAAAAGGCCGACTATAGAGCCTCTATGTGGCCGTCTACTGGTTCGGAGCGGTCGACTACTTGTCAAAATTACGTTTTACTAATAAATAATGATTTTCAATGTTTTAATGTGGATTCTATCGTTTGCAATAATTTTATTATTAAAGCTTAATAAATAACGTTTCATTTAAGACTTGTCGTGTTTCGTTATCTTTATTTTTCTTCATAGGACAATATTTCAAAGTTGGAAGTTGCGTTAAAAGGCCGACTACTGGGTGTTTTGCCTTACATTTGAATGCCATAATTTTGCACATCAAATATTTTAATAGTTTGTTGCTTATTAGTTTCTGTAATTTATATTTTAGTCCAGTTCAATCGACAGCGATAGGTAGACGGTCGGTTTGTAGCTTTTGGTGATTTCGCATGTTAAAAAGCTTGGAGAGAAGCCAGCATTTGGATGGGTGACCGCTTAGCCGCGCATCTGTTCGCTCATCGATTGGTGAGCGGGGGGAGTTTTTTTGAGGTTCTAATAGTGTTAACCGACTCAAAATTCAGTAAAAATGTAGCGGACTGTATCAGCACAGGTTTCCGACAGTTTCCCTGGGCCCTTATGGAAATGCGACGCAGCAGTGCACTGGAAAGGAGTAGCTGCATTTCATTTGTTTAATAATACGTTAAATTAGTTTTCTGCTGTAATCAAATTACGAACCGACAATAATAAACATAACTTTTGCTAAGATTATTTTGAAACTGAAAAAAAAAAAAACATTACTGAAGTTACATTTAGTCAAAGTTAATTAAAGGAGACAAAATATTGATAATTAATCAATCAGCAGGTGATTAGAAAATAAGAACGTTTTTTTATCTCTGATGAATTCGATTAGACCCACAAGAGAATTGATAAGAACGAGTCTCCACGATGATACGAAATAAATGGCCGGAAGTAAGCGAGAGAACTCTGAAGGACACGTGGTACATGTATCTTTAACGATCAAGACGTTACAGACACTTGTCGTCACACGCGGATAAACTGTAGGTAGAAATCGGCGACAAGCGGGAACATATGATTGGATCATTAGGCAATTTGTTCACCGGTTCGCTCGTTCACAGACCTTAACCTGCACTTCTGTCCCTCTTGCTCTTTAATTGAGAATATTGCACCAACGAACGACGTTGTACTACTTCCTGACATAGCATGTCCGGATGTATGTACATACTGACACAAACGTAGTTTTGTAACACGAGAATTTGCCTATTCTAATAAAGTTACCTGATTCGCTAAATTAGTTGATTTTATGCAGATTACAAATTGATGATTCGTTAACGACGCTCCTGGAGATGCGAAACAAGAAACCGGTACACGATTGGTGAGTTCAACGTAGAGATGCCATTGAATTTTACATTCTTAAAATGCAAAACTTTTTTTCTTTTCATCCCAAATTGATCAATTTTTGGAAATGGTTGCGATGTTTTAGTATTCATTCAATATTTTAGACCATAAATAATGTTGAACAAAAAACAAAAAACAAAAATTTGACAAATTGTCGTAACCCCAAGTACAGAAAACACTTGGAAATGTTAAGTTAGTTTTCTCGGCACAATCATTCTGAAAAGTTCATTCTTCGGTCAATGTAGAAGAGCTTGGATAGAATAAATTGTTATCACCAAGGTTATCGCAAAAAATGTGAAATTTTCAATTGCTCTCCATAAGAAACGTACGTTAAACTGCTGAATCTTCGATAGGAAAAATCTTAAATCCGGAACGGTGAATCCTTTTAAGGGTTTACATATAGTTAGAATTTTTGAAATGATCGATTTTTCGATTTCGACGGATTCTTATAGTATAACCTTTCAAAAATATTCTCTGAAAATTTCAAGTCGATCCGTTCAAAATTGAGGGAATTACGGCCATTTTTACAGTCAAGTTCGGCGAGCCGCGCGATGTAGATATAACGGAACCGGTGCGCGCTCCGAACAGCGGTGGTCCTTTGTGGTGGAAACCTTTGTGATGGTGTGTGGTGGAAAAAGGAATGCATTGGCCATGTCCAAAAGCGAATGGGACGTAGATTGCACGAGTGTGTAAAAAAAAATAAAGGACTTGGCGACAGAAGCAAGCTAACCGGGAAAATGATCGATAAATTGAAGGTATACGCAGATTCGATGGAAAATATGAAAAAAGCGATATGGGCAACCTCTGATCATTATAGTTCAACCGATGATGATCCACGTCACGAAAACTGTCCGGCCGGAGATGAGTCTTGGTGCTCTTGGCAGCGCGCTTCCGCGAACGGTGAACTTGCCTCTTATCAACACGATTATACAGCTCTACCAGTCAATATTTTAGACGCAATAAAACCAATTTACATAGAACTCTCCAAGAAAACCTTACTGGAAAGATGCAAAGGTGGTTTTACACAAAACAATAACGAAAGTTACAATCAACTTATATGGAAAATAAGTCTGAAGATTTTACCGAGTGGAACAACACTCGCGAAGCAAGATTATCGCGAAGACAACATCAAATTGGAATTTTAGAGGCTGCTACGTCTGCAGAAGGATTGTTGTATGGGCCGGGCATCGATGATTCAATTTCGAGGTAATAAATTACACTTTACCTATGTATATAGCCGACTTCAAACTTTAAACGCCTTTTTCTCGAAACGACTTTTTCAGAATCGGTGACCACGATATCTCAAAAACGAGTGGACCGATTTACTTGAAATTTTGCATACATTTTTTTTGTATCAAAAGGCAGTTCTTAATCGAAGGATTTTTTTTTTTCGATGCATACTTTTTTTTATATCAAGGAAAATGAAGTGATTTTTTCACCGAAATTTAGACTTTCACTTTCAACCGACGACCATTTTTTCACAAATTAATATTTTATCAAATCCTTCTATTAAGGACTAGATAATGCGATACAAAAATTAAATTTATTTGGTTTTTTGATTTCAGATGATTGGTTGGGAAGTTACAGTGGTCACCGCGGAAGGTCTTTTTTGAACAGCGGTCCGGGTGGTACACTATATATTTTACATTTATAAATTTTTTCCAATAAAAAAATTATGAAACATACTCAAAGATATACCCTTTACTGTGAAAAAAAGTTCGAAACCTGCAACGATTTTCCCAAAAAAAAATCACAAAAACACGCCTTTTTTCGGCCGCCAACTAGGTGTAACCCGTTAAAATTTGGTATGAATAAAGAATAGTGTCCTGAATATGTTTTCTAAAACTTAAATTAAATTATAGAAAAAACCCTTTGGCAAAAAATTACCATAAAATATAAATTAATATATTTTATTAATTATTTATAATTAATATATTTATTATTGTATTTATATTATATTTTTATTATATTATTATTATAATTAATATATTAATATAATTAATAATAACAATTAATAAAATAATATAAAATATAAACTAATAATAAAAAAATATATAAAATATAAAATAAAACATAAAATATAAACATAAAAAAAAAACATAAAAAAAATACCATAAAAAAACAAAAACATAAAATATAAAAAAAATATTTAAAAATATAAAAATATAAAAACATAAAAAAATAATGCATTGTTTTTTGATGATAAATGCATTTTTAATGATGCATTTTTGTTGATAAAAAAGAAACAGAATTCCTTCGAAATAGCTACGACGCGGAAAGAATTTAAAAGTAGATTTTCCAAAATTCCCCGATAAAAATTAGCGTGATATTCTTACATGTGGGGACAAGTAGGTGAACTCTATTTATTACTGAGCACAAAGTTTTGTTTATCTTGAAACGTGCGAAAATTCCAGAGCAAAGTGTACTGTTCAAAGTTTGCTTAGTAATAATAATTGATTCCAAATTTCACTGCGTGTACTGTTAAATTTATAAAGCGCATAGTAGAAATTACGTTTGTCAACCCCAGGCAAAAAACATTCTTAAATGCTTAAGGAACCCCGGTGGTCTAGAGCTCGAAAATTGTAGGTATATTGCGGATTTTTTTTTTATCATAAAAATAAAGAAAAACGATACTTCAACTTTTCAGGCTTATTATAACATCAATTGTGAATACAAAAAAATTTGTTTTGAAATTAAAAAAAAAAATTTATTATAGTAGAAATGCCGCTGAAGTTGACCCTCTCGAAAAATTGGACCTGGACGATGTTAGTCATTTTGGATCTATTATTTATCTGAAAAATAAAAACCAGAAAAATTATCAATCAGTATGAGTGCAGTTATGGACGGGACTAAAAAAAAAAAAAATTGAAAATTGACAAAATGGCGCGCTTTTGAAAGTGAAGTTCTAAAAATCGGGGGTTTTTTTACCAGTTACTTAATTAAAAAAATAGGAAATTATTGGAATAAAAACATGCCAACAATCAATGCAAACATCATGCCAAAAAAAGTAGTTTTGAGATAAACGAGTTTAAAGTTTTAGGTACAGATATTTTCAAAGATTGAACAAATTTTGAACCGGCTGTAGAAGCAAGAATATTGTAAATGTCCTTACGAAAATTTCACAGTATATTCTCGAAATACTATACTATCGAAATATATTTAAAAAAAAATCGATTTTTTGAAAATTCTGAATTTGAAAGACCACCGGGACCCCTTAAACGAAAACAAATACGCATACACATATATATTGTATACACATTATATTGTTGTTATTAAGCGACTTCAAAGCAGGAGGAGCTTCTCAATTTAGAAGATTTATTTTATTTTTTCAATGTATATTCACACATAACTTTTTATCAAGTTCATCAATTTCGAGATGATCCGACGATGATTTCAATATTTTCATCAAAGCTTTATTCCTGATTAGAATTCGATTTTTTAAAAATAATTATGGCTTATATCAAAAAGTTCATTTTAAAGAGTATTTCATGATTTTTCCTTGAGCAAAGCCAACAGAAACCGGAAAACAATAAACTTAAAAAAAACAGTCTTCAAAAAAAGCCCTAAGAAGTGAAAAATGAAAAGATTTAAAGTCAACACTATGGAATCTTTTTTATATAAAAAAAAATTGAACTCGGTACCAAAGAAATAAAAAATAATGAAAACTGAAGCTTTTGACTACAAACTCCTATGCATACGAATTGCTGATTGGTGACAGGGTTTCTCTTAAGGGAGCTTTCCAGTGTGACAGCCCGAAAAATCGCTGTTTTTCGCGATTTTTTTTTTTAAAGAAAAAATAATCTAATCGGTCTGGTTTTTTTTTGTATATTAATTGGGTATTGAAGAATACAAAACAATTTTTTAAAGATCGATTTATTTATTAATTAATATCTATAAAAATGATGAAACAATTGTTGCAGAAAATGCACTTGGATGTGGTGTCCACGTTGGGGGTCACAATTTTGATCTGAAACAAAAAACACAAAAAGATTATTGATCGGTATATAATTGGCTTTCGTGCTATGGAGGCTTTTTTTTTTTTTTTGCAAAAATGGCGCCGGTTTGAACAAAAAGTATCGATTTTAGCATTTTTTTTGGCAGTTTTTTTTACAAAAAAATAGGAAGATGTCAAAAAAAAAAGCTTCCATAGCATGATAAACAATGACGTTAAGAATATTGTGTAAAAAATTCAACTCGATAGCTTTAAAACTCTGCCCTCCAAGTTGGACACCGTTTTGAAAAATGCTGTTTCGAGAAAAACGCGTTCAAAGTCGACGCGGCAGCTGTAGCGCTCCATTGCCTTCTTCCAAGAAATGCTGTACAGTAACCGAAATAATCTGAATTTCGGCATGAAAATTTCAGGGAATATTCGGAAGAGTGTATACTATTCGATAAAGCAAAAAAAAATCGATTTTTTGAAAATTTCACACTGGAAAGCTTCCTTAAATTAGTTTGATATCGACTTCAAATTTTTATTATATATCAAAGGATTTCAGATGATCGAATTCCACATGACTCTGACTGTACCACCATTGATTCCACATGGCCCTGGCTCTGCGTTGCTAAATAGTATGAGTTCTTGACTGTACACAGCCAAATTCTATATAGCCTTAATTTCGTGAAGTTAAATTCAACATGAACTAAATTCTCTAAAACTAAATTCTACATGGCCCTGATTCAACAAGGCTCAATTTTGCATGATTCCAACTGTGCAGATAAGATAAACTCTCCTTGGTCCTCTGCAAGGTTAACTTCCACATGGTCTCAACTTTCTAAAGTTGAATTTTACAAGGTCCAAACTTAATAAAACTAGATTTTACGTAAGACTCGGACTCTGCATGTTTTCAGCTGAAAAAGACAAAATTCTATGAAATTGTGACTCCGCTCATTTTACTTTTACATAGATTACAATTTATACATTTAAACGATGCATGATTACAACTTTTCATCGCTAATTTCTTGATGGTCCCGGTTCTACACGATCAAATTTCAGTTAACCAACTTTTACATGGCTTAAACTAAATACGACTAAATTTTTCAGGATTCTGGTTCAACATAGTGTAATTCTACACTACCCAAAGTCTTTACAATAAAATCTGCATGAGCTCGACACTACGTGACTAAATCCACTTATCCCGGAGTACAAAGCAGGTCCAATGTAGACGTATGGAATGAAGCTCTGCAGAATCGAATGGCATGCAACTTTGGAACCTCCAGACTATCGGCAAGCGCCAGTGTGTTTTTTTTTGATACCCCTACTCGTGTCGTTTCGAGCCTTATTCAAGGACTGGGTTGCTTGGGAATCGATTATGCAAAGTAAAATATATAAACGGTTTCACTCGCTGAATGCTTTGCGCTATATTTGTAAAACTTGGCGCGTGCAATTGTGTGCAATCTCTCGCGTATCATCGATGAGAGAAACACACGGGACGATGAGGCGACTGCGATATTTTACACCTCGTGTCGCTTCTCCTCCCACCCTTATTGTCTTTACTCTACGAAGTGCATTGATGGCAATTCCGCGTGCATATATCGACGGATAATGTTCACAGAGAGCCCCGACACTCTGTTTTATCGTCGAGGCTTCATGGGTGCGCCAGCACGAGTGAAAGGCATCGATATTCCTCCGTAATTGAAAAAAGTAATTAACCCTCTCAACTGATGGATTCAGACCATTGCGCATTTTTTCTTGTTTTTATTATTATTCTTTTTTTTCAATAATGTGAGACAATTAAAAAACCATCAATCGCGTCATAAATATTTTCAAAAAACCCTGTAAATGATTTATTTATAAGCATGAATGAATAAATATTTGGGAAACAAATAATTTGCCTTTTCACTTTCTTTCCTAAATTTCAAAGCCTATTAAGTGTTAAAAAAATGTCATTTTGTATGGCATCTTCAAGTAGTTTTGTCACATATGCGATAAATCTATTAAACTGAAAACTTAACGACGCATGAATCTGTACGAAAATTCTGAAGTTGCCTCAGTTTCTAGTTTCCATGATCTTATTTAAGGCCTTACATACGTCCAGCAGCGCCTAAAACGCGCTAAAAGAAAAACTGTTTTTAGAAGAGATAGCAATAGAAATTAATAAAAATAATTTTTACACATTGGTTATTAGTATTTAAATTTTATAAAAAAATTTATTTCATTTTTTTTTTTAAATTACAACCCGAAGCACTATGAAAAAAAAGTTGCTCCACGGTCTGCATCATTTCTTCTTGAATTGCTGATGGATCTGCAAAACGTAAAAAAATTCTTGTAAAATAAAGTTGTAGTTATAGTCTGTCGAGCCGGATTTTTGAAATTCGAAAAATTTTGGCAATTTATGGCAGATTAAAAAAAAGTGTGCATTTTGTGTCATAAATGTCACACTTTAATTATGTTTATAAAATTTTTTAATCACAACATCAAAAATCCGACTCGACAGACTATAGAGAAAACAATTTCGAATATTTAAAAAAAAAAGCATCAAAAAATATTAAAAACTGTATGAGTTATCATGCAGACCGTGCCAGAAAAAGTAGTTTTGAGAAAAATGCATTTAAAGTTTCGTGACTACCCAACGTGACTGCGTTGGGCAGTCACGTTTTCTATAATAACTTTCGATCTATGGGGAATTTGTACAATCGACTTCCACAGAAATACGCCTAAAACTATAGAGAATAATAATCTGTAAAAAAAAAAATCGTTTTTTTGAAAATTCTGGACGCATGTAAGGCCTTAATATTTTAAGATTCTTTTTACTTTTATTCGTATAAAAAATCGGTATTTTCTATTAGTCCACGGATTCACAATTAAAATTGAACTTGTAGCAATGACGATAATTCTGCTGGTTCAAAACCTCAGTCTCGCACATTTGTTTTTTTGTATCTGTGAAAATTTACAATTGATACGGTTGTAAACGAAAAAAAAAGAAAAAAAAATAGCGGGGAGATGGCAACATACAATGCACTCGGAGTAATGGTGTTGTTCCTGAAGATAAAAAACGGAGGACTGCACCGATGTAAAATGTATGTACAGCGTGCATACAGCATTATCGCCTTGCCTCGTTTCCCTTTTACTATCTGCACCTCTTGCACTTATTATTCTTCCAAGATTCACGAAAATTTATGATCACGGGACATTCGGTACTTTTTCTCACCATAAATCATTCTCAAATCTCCCGTGTGATTTACGAATGTATTCTCAATCGGGTAAAAATTGTCGAGTGACTTTCAGATCGACCAGAATGATAAGTTATTGATAAATGATGCTTGAGAGAAGACTTTACAATGTAAAGTAGACAAAAATTAGGTTTGAAATTTTCGATTTAAAAAAGAAAAAAAACCAAAAGTCCCAGCAGCTTCCAAATGAAATATTATTGGAAATTATTTTCTAACTGTGTATCAAACTATAAAGTTTAGTTAATAAATGATTCGGAAATGATCTTAAAAAAATGATCGAACCTCTGCTTCATTGCTCTTATATTATATTCAAAATACGTTATTTTTAAGGGACTATTTTTGAAACTGTAAATGTTGGAAAAACGATTGATGCTCCAAGCAAATGTTCGATATTTTTTTCAAACTTTAGGGTCCAAATTTGATTTCGATATTTGAATTAATGAAAGGACGATTGTTCGTAATCGTTTCAACGTCAAGCACTCTTTTTCTTCGTGTCTCCACATGAAAATATTTCATCGAATATTTTATTCCACGACGACGCACACGAGTACGGTCTGGCGAACATTAAAGTGTGCAACTAGTCGGAACAGAATTTATTTTTTTTTCTGACATCGAGGAAGAACATGCCGCCTCATTGCTTGTTTTTCGCTCGTTTAACTTTTTCGAGGGCTCTTTTACGCTGGCAATTCTGTAAAGAGGGCTTCAAGTTTTCTCGCTGATGTAATTATTATGTTTGCTTCAACATTTGAGTTCTTTTCTCGCTCAGACGAGAGAAAAAAAATGTGTTCTCTTTATGAGATCACTAGCTGTTACCCGCGGCTTCGCTCCCGTGGTTTAGTGTTTTCTGACCAACTAAAATGTAATTAAAGTGTCACATTATTATTACTATTTTATTTTTATTTTTCATGTTTCTGTAAATATCCTTGCAAGTTTTTACGAGCCCAACCCATCACTTTAACCCCGCTTTTTCTCCAGTTTGCTAACTTCCATGTTCGTGTGAAATGCCCCAAGAGTGTTGCTCACAGCCACTCTTTCCTAATGCACTACTGTATCGTATTTCCACGAGGGTCCAAGGAAACTGGGGAAAACCTGGGATTTACTGAGTTTTTAGTTGGTTAACACTATTAGAATCTCAAAAAAATTTCTTCCCGCTCAATGATCGATGCTCGAGCCGATGTATGGTTAAGCGGTGACCCTTTCAAGTGCTGGCTTCACTCAAAGCTGTTCAACTTGGGAGATCGCCAAAACCACACACCGACCACGTACTTATCACTGTCGGTTTAATAATGTCATTAATAATATTAAAAAATCCAATCTTTGGTCCCATAGCTGTCATCAATTGATGACAAAATTATGGCACCTAAAATATGTAATTTAAAAGATACAAATTAAAGAACAAGTAAAAGATAATATATGATTCGTAAGTTCGGGAAAATTTAATATAAAAGTGTTTTTTTGAACGTTTTTTTTTAAAACGTCTACTGCGGTTCAAACGTTTCGTGAGACAATGATAAAAAATAGAGGACGTTACAAGAACTGAATAATTAAGTTAAATATTAACCCTAAAACCTCACAATCTATTTATTCCAACGTAAACTCACACTGGGGTAAATAATTGCCACAATCTTCTCTTCAGTATAAAATGTTCCTCGTATGCGACAATAAGGTTTAATTATATACAATTTTCTTCGTTTTTTCATTACGAGGAGAATGGTGCAGGTTAAGGAGCCAGTCCACTGTGGAGCCACGAAAAAAAAGGCTATTTTCGCGATTTGTTTTTGAGGATTTTATAAAAGATATGAATATAAAAGTTGTTGGACTTGATAAATAAAGTCTTGAAATACATAAAAAAAAAATTTAATTCATTTTTATTCATTTTTAAGTACAAAAACTATAGTTTAACGTATAAAAATAGGTGGGCTAGGTAGCTCCATCACAACTCGGCAACGGCTTGTCTGAAACAGAAAAACCAAAGTCCATTAGATTCAGTATGACACCAGCTACAAAATGACCCTCGGATATAAAGTTTTATGAAAAAATAAAAAAATGGCAGATGAAAAACGAAAAAAGTAAAAAAAAACGCGTTTTTTCGCAGTTTTTCACAAAAAAAAGAGTAAAAATCAAAATTTTAAAACCATCGAGGGTCATCTTGTTGCGAATCATATTTACAATATGTGGTTCAAATTTCAAGAGAATCGGTTTATTAGTTTTAGAGATACGATGGAGCTAGATTTTGAAAACGTTGTTTCGAGAAAAACGCGTTTGAAGTTTATACGCTCAGGTAGACGAAATGAGGTCCTGACGTTCAGGTAAAAAAAAAAATACTTAGAGAGCTTGGATTTTCATAAAATTTTGACACAATATTTCTGAATGTATGTACTTTCGAAAACAGTAAAAAAAATCGACTTTTTCAAATTTTCAAAGTGGACTTAAAGCTGCATTCGGTAAACGTTTAATGGTGAAAACTCTATAAAACTGAAGGAATGGTTTAAAAAAATTAGTTCCGGAAGGAAATTTGACATTTTCGTGGGGTAACTATAATTACCCTGCGGTAGGATTCTAGGGTTAATAATTCAACTAAAAAATTCAAGTAGAAAATTGATCTCGTGATGGGTTCGGATAAATGCACTTGAAGAATGCTTCTTCGACAAAGCTTTCAAACAGTTTTATTTAAAAAGAAAAAACTTCTCGTTTTACACTCTCAAAAATGCTGAAAAATGAAATTTCGTGTTTGTCTTTACTTTTCAGGATTTAAGAATATGATGTATGGCGAGGGTGCGATGTGGGACACATTTTTGAAGGGAGTAGCGGAGCTCGTGGGGACATCGATCTTGGTTTTTCTCGGTTGCATGGGATGCGTTGGTAGTCTCGGTGTATCGCCTCCACACGTTCAAATAACGCTGACATTTGGTCTGGCGGTAATGATAGTGATACAGGTCAGTGAATTATCGAAATGCATTTGAAATTTAATAATGGAATATGAGAGTCTGAAATAATTATCTGTGTATATGCATGAATAATTTCGTGTTTATTTCTCGAATCATGTAAAATTGCTTGTGCAGCTACGAGCGTGAATATTACAAATAAAACAGTTAAAAAATCCTTCAAAAAGCGTGACTCGTTCGACAAAATTTCAAAAGCAGTATTTTGCTCCGATTCAATATTATTGTCATTGTATTTCGTTGGATTGGTTTATACGCATCTATATCCTAATAAATCATTACACAATAGTTTTTCCTTTTTTTGCCGTCTATTCGAAGTATTATGACGTACGTACGCCCGAATGACCCTCGAGCTACTTCAGTACACGATATTGAAGAAACAAATTAGTCAATAATCACACGTTCCATTTTTGATCCTAGTAGAAAAAAACTGCCTAAAGTTTCAATTTTATAAAAAAATACACGTTATCAAATGCAATCAGGAGCAAGTGGAATTGGATGAAAATAATTAGAATATTTTTAATACTCTTTCATTTTGTATATTTATGTACACATATCAAAATGTTACGTATAAATAAACAGATTTGTTGAAATGCTCGTATATATTTGGGTCCGATTTGATTCAGAATAAATATTAAATAATAGTAAAAATTTTGTCATCCTCTAAGGTTTTTGTTAAATAATCTGCAAATGAAGATTTTTTGTTTAAAAAATGATGATATGAAATTTTTTATAGCAAACAAATTTTCTAGGGTATCATATATCGTTACTTTTCAGATTCCACATTCTTTTCTGATAAAACAAATAACGTAAGAATCACTTTTGCATAAATGAAGTGCAAAAATAACCTTCGCTTTATAACGGTAGCTGCATTTCCTGGGTACACACTCGTTTTTATTGTTGCTACATTCTGCTCACATCTGTAATAAATTGTAAAAGATCCTGAAGCCTTCTTTTATCTGATGAGCATGGTTTTTATGTTGGTAATTACATTGCAGCTTTTAAAGTGCAATAAAAATGAGACTTTTTTCATTCAGCAGATTTGTATAGAGATAACTGGCTGCACTTCTTCGGATAAAAGATTATTGTAGGCATTAAATTAAAATGTGTTACATTTTCTGTAAAGGAAAGCCGCCGTATTGCTTTTTTCCTTCAAATATTTTAATTCAAAGTGATTCATCGATAAAAACTTGACGAATGTTTCAGTAGCCATTCTCGAGAAATTTAATTACAAGCTAATAAAGTTCTACGTAGTAATGTCCTTTTGAATCGAGAATCGAGACACCGCAGTGTCTTGACGCCAATCGATTAAATATAACATATTTGATCGAGATACGTCGAGACTAAATATTCGATATGGAATATAAACAATCACCGCAATAAGATTAAATATTGATATCTCATAAATGTAATATTTACCTTTGATATAACATTAAACCTCGATCAATCATGGGAATGGATTTAATCGAGACAAACATGTAGATTGATTGATAGGATCGTAGATAGTAGCTAAATGTACAAAGTGTTAATAATATTATGGAAAAGTGATTATGGTAACAGTAATGTTAATAATAAATTAACGTTTCAACACTTTCGATGCTTATGCTAATCAAGAGCCGCGGCAGAGGCTCGACGTCAAGTATTAAGGGCTCTGTCTACTTTGGATGCATGAAAAAATCGCTATTTTTATTATTTTTTTTTAAGAATACTGTTATGTTTATTGATATAAAACTTGTTAGGCTTAACAAAAACATTCTTAAATTACAAATAAAAAATTTTTTTTATTGATTTTAACCACTTTTTTAGTGTGAAAATGTCAGGTAAACAGAAGTCCTCAAAAAGTAGGTAGATGTGCGCTGTTGAAAAAATCTGAACAACGGCCCATCCGAAACAAAAAAATTGAATGGTTTTAGGTTTAGTGTGACAGTGGCTATATCCCGTACCTCTAATATTAATTTATATGCAAAAATAACAAAATGGCGGACAAAAAAAATTAAAAAACGTGTTTTTTTGCATGTTTTTTGCCAAAAAAAATAGTAAAAATTAAAATTTTGCAATAATTCTGGTACGGGATATAGCGGTAAGTGTACAGAATATGTGGTTACAATTTCATAAGGATCAGTTCAGTAGTTTCTGAGATTTTTTCAACAAGCCGTTCGAAAACGTTGTTTCGAGAAAAACGCGTTTAAAGTTTTAATTTATAAGGCGAACAAGCGCGCTCAGGTAGCGTTCAACGTATGGAAAAATACTTTTAGAATGCTCTGATCTTTCTGAAATTTTCAGAGAATATTTTCAAATATATAAACTTTCGAAAAATGCAAAAAAAAAAAAAAAATTCGTTTTTTTGAAAGTTTTAAAGTAGACAGATCCGTTAAAAAAAAGAGCCAGCGCGAGTTATTCATACGTACTAATGAAAACAAAATAGAATAAAAAACGATGCGAAATCATACTTTCAATAAAATGAATGAATTTTTTAGTGTATCGGCCATATCAGTCATGCCCACATAAATCCTTCAATTACCGTGGGTGCTGTGGTACTCGGAAAGAAATCTCTGGCTGAAGGGACTGTTTATATTGTGTCACAGCTGATCGGTGCTGTTCTTGGCTATGGACTTTTAAAGGTTTGTCTATTTTTATTGGATGATCATTTTAACATTCTTGCAGAAAAGCTTTCCAATAAAATCGCGAGTATTTATTGTTCTTTGAATTGGCGCAGAGACGATAATGTTGAGAAAATAAAACATTGCAGAAACTCAATGAAATTTATGTTTGTGTTTGTATCCAAATGGGAGGGGATATATCATATGAGATTTACGAAATTTTGTAGAATCGAAGAAGATGCTCGATCATTGAGGGGAGTCCACAATGTTTTATCGTTATCACTTTTTTCCTTTCGGTTCATCCTTTCGCTAAGGTCGTGAATATGTGTTTGCATTCTAGAACGAGCTAGACGTTAATTTATCGAACATCGACTTTATTTTGCACATATGCTGAGAAATAAATGATCGCACACGTTTTATCACTAACTTCGTTCATTCTCAATCTGTTCATATTTTTATGTGTACATTTATATGTAAAAATGTGTTATTTCAAGATTGCATTAACTGCATTGATCAGAGGAAAAAAAATACATGTTTTTCGAGCTTGTATTGAGCAATCGGCTGATAACCGTTTATATGGAAATCGGCGATATCTTTAGGACCGTTATATCCATCATTTATGACGTTTAATCTTAATTTCTCAATTTGTTTGAATCTGCGTAGTTAAGGCTAGAAAGGAATGAATTGAATGGCACGATCTTAATTATTCGTTTCATATCATTTGTAGTTTGCAATTATTTCATATAAATATGAAAAGTTAATTACTAATATTCGAATTTAACTCAGAGGCTCAGATTTTCTACTTGGAGCAATACGCTGCCATTCTCTTAGAAATAAATAAATTAATTTTTCATTTTAATTCGTTTAATCCGCCCTCATTTTTTATTCCAAGCATCGATTGATTGTGAATCAACTCCATGTTTTTCTTTTTTTCATTTTGTCAGATTTAGAACTTTATCCAATTTTGAGATTTAGCCTCGAAATTAATAAATGAAATATAATGCTTAAATCACTTTATTTCACTTCCACTTATTTTAGTTTTTCGTTTTTCATTGTACGATTTTTTTACCGTGTACAAAATCGGTTTTTTTTTTAAATTGGTTGTCATTTTTTGAAGGAAATACGAGGTTTCATGGGTTTGATAAAAATCAGTTAATTTTTAAACTTGATTCACTTTAAGGGGCCAGTCCACTTTGGAGCCACGAAAAAAAGGCTATTTTCGCGATTTTTTTTTGAGGATTTTATAAAAGATATGAGTATAAAAGTTGTTGGGCTTGATAAATAAAGTCTTGAAATACATAAAAAAAAATTTTTAATTCATTTTTATTCATTTTTAAGTACAAAAACTATAGTTTAACGTAACGCCTCAAAAATACGTGGACTAGGTAGCTCCATCACAACTGGGCAATGGCTTGTCTGAAACAAAAAAATCAAAGTCCATTAGATTCAGTATGACACCAGCTACAAAATGACCCTCGGACATAAAGTTTTATCAAAAAATAAAAAAATGGCAGATGAAAAACGAAAAAAGTAAAAAAAAACGTTTTTTTTTCGCAGTTTTTCACAAAAAAAAGAGTAAAAATCAAAATTTTAAAACCATCGAGGGTCATCTTGTTGCGAATCATGTTTACAATATGTGGTTCAAATTTCAAGAGATTCGGTTTATTAGTTTTAGAGATACGATGGAGCTAGATTTTGAAAACGTTGTTTCGAGAAAAACGCGTTTGAAGTTTGTACGCTCAGGTAGACGAAATGAGGTCCTGACGTTCGGGTAAAAAAAAAAAATACTTAGAGAGCTCGGATTTTCATAAAATTTTGACACAATATTTCTGAATGTATGCACTTTCGAAAACAGTAAAAAAAATCGATTGTTTGAAAGTTTCAAAGTAGACTTAAAGTTGCATTCGGTAAACATTTAATGGTGAAAACTCTATAAAACTGAAGGAATGGTTTAAAAAAATTGGTTCGGGAAGGAAATTTGACATTTTCGTGGGGTAACTAATTACCCTGCGGTAGGGTTCTAGGGTTAATAATTCCACTAAAAAATTCAAGTAGAAAATTGATCTCGTGATGGTTTCGGATAAATGCACTTGAAGAATGTTTCTTCGACAAAGCTTTCAAACAGCCTTATTTTGAGAGAAAAAACTTTGAGAAAAAAAAAAGAAAATCGATTTTTTGAAATTTTCAAAGTGGACTTAATCACTTGCTACATTTTTAGTTTCGAATTATACGATAAAAAAACCTTTATTAAAACTTATAATTATTGAACATTTCAGCTGGTAACACCTACGGGTCTTTTGACTCAATCGAGTCCGGAAGACGCTCAATTATTTTGCATTACGAATCTACATCCGAGCGTGAGTTGGATTCAGGGTCTGATTATCGAGACAATGGCAACGGGAATACTGATGTTGATAGCGTGTGCGGTATGGGACGAGCGTAATGCAAGTAACACGGATTCGACGCCTATTAAATTTGGTCTGGCTGTGACCGGTTTGGCAACAGTAGTAGGTCCTTACACCGGATGTAGTATGAATCCGGCGAGATCGTTCGCGCCTGCAATTTGGAACAATCAGTGGACGAATCATTGGATTTATTGGGTGGGTCCAATAGGTGGTACTTTTCTGGCAGCATTTTCCTATCGTATGATTTTTGGTCTTAAGGAAGATGAGGACGAGGAAACGATACCGGAGGACGGTTGCGCTTAATTGCGTCGAAACGGGAAAATCCGAGGTAATGCATCGAAATACATTAATCTCGATTTTCTTTCTCCGAAATCCTGAAAACTCTCGTAATAATTCTTTGCGTGACAGATAAAAAAGAAAAAGTAGTTGAAGTATTTCCATCAGAATTTTCAAACTCTTTTAAAGATTCACTTGACACTTTAACGAAGGAAATTAAGAAAGGAGGAGAGAAGAGAGAAGACGGAAAATGGATTCTCTCGTTATCCATAAATAATTGTTAAACTAAGTACCAGGCTT
>OZ022414.1:61033776-61182152 GCA_963989365.1 Rhimphoctona megacephalus | reverse complement strand
AGAAACGCACGTAAAACTGCAGAATTTTTGATAGAATATATACCAAATTCAGAAGGATGAATCCTTTAAAAATTTGGCAAGTGATCACGTAGCAGTGCTCGAATTATAAAAAAAATATATATATATAGAAAAACGTTGTGACGACATAACTACCTTAAGAAAGTTGATAAATAAAATGTCTCATTTCTCAAAATCGCATATACGTACGTATTTACCGCTTGCTCACTCAGTCAAAGATCTCAATGAGATGAAAGCCTACCTAAATAGTGATAGGTCTATTTTAATAATAAAAATAAAAGAAAATAATATTTTTTAACATGTACTGTATGAACAAAAATATCTGAGAATTCCAGAAATTTTTCTACACCGGTTAGATCACGATTTCTTATGTAGGTCAAATGGCAATGTAATTATATAATAGATGACAGTTAAATTTTGCACGAATAGTTTAGATGCATGATTTTATAAATATTTGTTAATAAATAAAAGTAATATTTCAACTACTTTTTTTGTTTTTACGGTTTTATTTAAAGATGTAACGTGTATAACTGTTTTTTTTTTTTCACCGAACACTGAGAAAAGAAATTTGTTGAATCAATAAAATTTTTGTTGAATCAACAAATCCTGCGGATAGGGGAGGTGAACAAAATATTCAGTTCATGATACAACATAATTCAGTTGTTTCAAATTACAAAAAACAGTGAATTGAACTAAATATTTTGTTTTCCTGATTGTATATCTATTTAAATCAAATAATTATTTAATTAAGTCAAATATTTATTCAATTATGTCAAATGATTATTTATAACGCAGATTATAATTATATTATCATTGAATAAATAACGCACATTTATTTTAAACAATTTGATATTAAATTTTTTTGTTTGATATCCAAATATGTATTGAGTTTTAAACTTAGTTTAAACATGTATTGAGTTTTAAACTTAGTTTAAACTCGCTGTTTTATATGAGATGGAGTAACTAGTATTATTTTCATAGAAGTAACACTAAAACTATACTGTGTTGAAGTACATTGAGAAAAGAAATTTGTTGATTCAACAAAATTTTTGTTGAATCAACAAATTGTGGCGAACAAAATAAAATTCGTTAACTCAACAAAAATTTGGTTAATTCAACCACTTAATTTGCAGGCTCAAATAAATATTGCTCATTACGACGAAAATATTGTTGAATCAACGCAATTTTTTGTTGAATTAACAAATTTTATTTTGTTCGCCACAATTTGTTGATTCAACAAAAAATTTGTTGAAATAACAAATTTCTTTTCTCAGTGTATTAGACATAATCTGCAATATTCAGTATTCGAGAGTAAATTCACTTGTACACACTACATTTTTATAATATCGAAAATGTCAGGTTTTGAACGAACGAAACAGCATATGCGGGAAGCTTTGCTTTTTTGCTTTAATTTAAGAAAAAGTGCTGCTGAAAGTCATCGCTTGCTTCAAGAAGTTTATGGTGAACATGCTCTATCTGAGACAACGTGCAGAGATTGGTTTAGACGATTCAAAAGTGGCGATTTTGACCTTAAAGACAAAGAACATCCAGGACAGCCGAAAAAATTTGAAGATGAAGAATTGGAGGCTTTCCTCAATGAAGATTGATAAATTGATGATTAATAGATGATTGATGATAAAGGACATGAACTGGGAAGTCTTACCTCACCCGTCGTATTCATCGGACATAGCACTGTCTGATTTTATCATTTCTTTCAAGCGATTTAGAATGATTTGTCATAACAGCATTTCAATTCTTTTTAAGATATCAAAAAATGGATCAATGAATGGTTCGCCTCAAAAAGCAATGATTTCTATTGGCGTGGAATCCATTTATTACGTGAAAGATGGGAAAAGATCGTAGCTTATGAAGGACAATACTTCGAATAAAATAGAATGTACCATAAACTATAAATATTTTTTTTTAATTGAAAAACAGCGGGAATTAAGTTCAAACCCCAATAAATTGAACCTCTTACAATTCGAAAATGTGTATTCTACTAGTTTCTCATCAATCGTGATGAGAACTCAGTTGACCATGGAAGTCATTAGACTCCGATGAATTTTTCACGGGAATGTAACCCGTTGAAGATATGAACGTTCACTATCTAATTCTGGATCGGAATCGGTTGGAACGTCTTATCTTACTCGGTTTCTGCAATTCATGTCCATCCGGAGGCCACTGTGTATGTGAGAAGAGCCTCGGCGCTCTGCGCCATCCCGTGGCCGGACGGAGAAGCTACTCGAACGTTCGTTAATTCTTTCGACAACCCATTTAGTTACGATAATGTTAAAACGTCTTCATACAACAAAACCTAGTTTGTTTGAATAGTTTAGTATCTTGAACGAATTATTGTGTCCATGAGACCATATGATTCAGTTCACACAACTAAAAGTTTAGTTGAATGGGACGTACGGATATTTTTTTTAAGTTTGTTGATTCAATCGTATGTTTAGTCAACCAAATCCAGATTTGGATGTTTCAACAGCTTTAATTAGTTAAAACAATGTCGTAGCGTGTTGACGCAACTAAACGGATGCAATAAAATATTTTGATTGTTTCAACCACTTAATTTGTTGGTTGAACTACATATACGCTTATCATGACATTATTTTTGTTCAATCAACAAAATTACAGCGAATAAAATGAAATTTGTTGAATCAATAAATTTCTTTTCTCAGCGAACGAAAAAAAAAAAAAATATTACGAATATGAAATCGGGGAGAATTTCAGTTTATTTTTTTGAAGGGTATGACGTGAAATGATCGAGATAAAACAGGAGTAAGACGCGTATTACCACGTCTTATAAGACGAGCTTGCTCTGCTTTCGAATAAGTCAAATCCATAATATGTTTGTATATATATATATATTGTAACAACGCCTGTAAAGTAACGCCGTTCGTGACACCACGTACGACGGGTTTGCAGTACGAAAGGCGCGCATCTGTCACTTCAGGGATGCTGAGAGAAGTCGAGCCCACGGTTCGTTCCCTTGCGTTTTCCCTCGAGTTATTGGAACTGAGAGAAGCTCGCGGTGCTACATTTTCATTTTCAAGCTATACGGCAACGCAGTATTTCTTGTGACAGGGCTCTTCTCCAAACGAAATAACAAAGAAAAAAAAATAGGTTAAAACGAAACGTAATACTGCATAAATCTGAGTATTTTTTATTCTTCCTCGTAATTGTCACGAATTCACAAATTCATACTTTGCAAGAGATTTCATTTATAAATGTTACGGTTTTTATTATTTATAAATAAAGATATAACGCAGATTCAAACTGGAGAGAATATATCGGCTGTCATTTTTGGCGTTGAAAAATGTTCGGTAAGTTCGAGAGAAATTGAAATACGAAGAATAAAAGAAAACGAAAAGAATGGAAGAAGTCAGTGGAGTTAATAAGTGGAGTAAATATGCACATTCTACATCGAGAAGACCGAGGCAAACCGGGATACTTAAGGAAATATTGGATTTTTATTAATTTTAATAAACGCCGACTATTTATTTTTATTCGTAATTGAAAAATTTGCTACGTTTTTTCTAATTTTTCATTAAATTTTTTTTTTCTTATGTCATCCGTCCGTTTTTATCGTTTTCATTAATTTAAGAAAATGTTCCATTGAAAAAGCATACACCAGTTGGTAGGACTGTGATTCTTACCAGTTCACCATATCCCGATGAGCTAATCAGACGCAAGAACAAATTTCATAAAACAGGTAAATCTAAAGCCAAAAGCAAAGTTGATCCTTTGCAAAGTCCATCAACGTAAATGATGGTGAAATAATTCGATTCCTCTTTGCAACAAGCTGTATTCAAAATCAATCGAATTTCGGATTCAGTACCAAAGCTGCAAAGAGTGGGCACATGATTCATGTGCTGGAATAAATAAATAAAAAAAATAATAATCTTTCTGAAATTATTCGGTACTTCGCTTTCACCGGACTCCCTTATATATGGGGCATTTCCTTGCTAAACCAGTCAGTCCGTGACCCCGACCATTTTTAATTTTGTTGAAATTTTTTCATTTTCAAGTAACTACTAAAGGGAGTTTTAAGGAATTTCTTTAGATTTTTATCTCAACCCGTTTAAAAATAATGAATTTTTCAAAATTTCGCACGAAATTTTTTTAAATGCTCATAACTTTTTCAGCAACAGAGATATCAAAATAAAATAGAAGGTAACTTTTTTCAAAAATGCAAAAAAATTATCAAAAGGCAAATTCATATATTTTTTTTAGATATAATCCAAAAATATTTTTTTTTAAACTTGGACCATTTTGATTTTTTTGAAAAAATTCACCTTTTTTGTAGACATATTCTTACATATCTCGAAAAATTCACAGTTTGTGATATTCAACGCTTCTATTTTTTTTCTCAGTTTTTTCCACGTGCAAACCAATAATTATTAGTTGTCAATCTTGAATTATATTTTTTTATTGTTTTCTTTTTCTATTCATAATTCCATTCCTCAAGAAATTATGGATGAAACAAATAAATAAATAAATATTGGAACGGATTTCCATGTTTTTTTCCAGTTTTCAACCAAACATTTACTTTCACATCTTGGGCCATTTTGATTTTTCGGAAAAAATTCACCATCTTTCACGACACAAAATTCGCAGCGTCTGATATTCATGAATAAAGATTAATAATTGATAATCATTGGTTTACACATGGCAGAGAATTTAAAAAAAAATAGAATTTATGGATCTCACACGCTGCGGATTTTTTGGGATATGTAAAAAATGTGTCGTGAAAGATGGTGAATTTTTTCAGAAAAATCAAAATGGCCCAAGTTGTTAAAAAAAAAAAATGTTTGTTTGAAATCCGAAAAAAAAACATGAAAATCAGTTCCAATATTTATTTATTAACTTTTTTCATTCATAATTTCTTGAGGAATGGAATTATGAGTGGAAAAAAATAAATAAAAAAATATAATCCAGGATTGACAACTCTTTATTATTGGTTTACACATGGTAAAATATGAGAAAAAATAGAAGGTATGAATATCACAAGCTGCAAATTTTTCGAGACATGTGAAAATATGTTTAGAAAAATGGTGAATTTTTTCAAAGAAATCAAAACGGTCCAAGTTTTGAAAAAAAAAAAATATTTTTGGATTAGAACTTAAAAGAACATATGATGTTGACTTTTGATAATTTTTTTGTATTTTTTTTATGAAACTACCATTGAAGGCGAAAAAGATTACCTTCTATTTTATTTTGATATCTCTGACGTTGAAAAAGTTATGAGCATTTAAAAAAATTTCTTGCGAAATTTTGAAAAATTCATTACTTTTAAACGGATTGAGATAAAAATTTAAAAAAATTCCTAAAAACTCCTTTCAGTAGTTACTTGAAAACAAAAAAATTTCGACATAATCAAAAATGGTCGGGGTCACGGACTGGCCGGTTTGGCATGGAATGCCCCATATATTTATATATGTAAATATATATATTTCAGTTGGAGAATGTCAAGTGCGTCAAGATAACGAATAATCGAAGGAAGAAGTCAGTAGAATTTCGTAATATATATATTTATAGTTCGAGAATGTCAAGTGTGTCAAGACGACAAATCGCATTTCCGGAAGCGAATTATCTTTTTCTTTTTTCACGCTGGAAAAAGAAATGTAAATATATATAGTTTAGTTGGAGAATGTCAAGTGCGTCAGGACGACCAATAATAGAAGGAAGAAGTCTGTACAATTTCGTAATATATATATTTACAGTTCGAGAATGTCAATTGTGTCAAGACAACAAATCGTATTTCCGGGCGCGAATTATCGTTTTTTGTCTACGCTGAAAAAAATAAAAAAATAGCAAAAATCCCCTCCCGGGGGGAAATAAACCCGGACAAGTACATTGGTGATCCCTCGATTCCCTATGATATCACGAAAAATCGTACAAAAGGTCCAAAACTCCACTGAAAGCAATTTTAAAAAGCGTTTACCTATTTTTTCATTCTGAAATCACAATAAATTTTACCTTGAATTTGTTTCCGCAGAAAAAAACAGTAGTTGAATCATTAAAAAAATTAGCGTAATGAAGATGAGAAAAATACTACTTATAATTGGTATGTAAGAAGTATTAATAGTCTAGAAAAAAAGGTTACTGTCTAAATTACGTGCAGCAGTAAAATTTATGACATAAATACTCGGACAAGTATTCCTTTGGTGATGCAGAAGATATCAACATCGACGTACTAAGAATACTTAACAAAATTGTTAAATTATAAATATTATAAATTGTAAATGTTATAAAATTATATTTAAATACATGTTAAGAGTACTTGTCCGGCCCATAACTTTTTATTAAAATTGCTAATTCAAGTAAAAATCAAATTAGAGGTGGAGTCATATGTTGCATTTCAGCGGCAGCGTCTTACAAGAAAATCAGTTCTTCTCCAAATTTCAGGATACCCTTGTATCATGCACAACATTTGACGTCGTTTCATTCAGAATGAAATCCTGTTCGTAGTCGTCATAAAATTACGCTAACATAAGACTCAGGCAGTTATGAAATTTCTCAAGATGTGGCACAGTACAACATTGCCAGCAATGAAGCGTGCCATATTATTGAAAACTTATATTGCCAGCAATGAAAGTAATCATACTTCAAAAATTTACTATTTATTGGTAGAAAATTTAAGTAACCACTGGTAAATGGTCAAATGATCAATACAGGCTCTGAATGGACCGTCAAATTTGAATCCAAGGTTTTAACATCACGCAAATTCCATACAAAATAATCTAGGTTCGTTGATTTCATTTTAACGTTCTTGGCCGCTAACCATCAAGATAACCCTTTATGTTTTGAAATAGAGAATTAGAAACGTTATGCGGGAATTAATCATAAGAAAATTAAAATTAAAGAAGAGGAAACCGACAATGAAAAAGTACGTAATTATGACCCTTCAATTTTGAGAGAGACCCTTGATTTTTACTTGAATTAGCAATTTTAATAAAAAGTTATGGGCCGGACAAGTACTCTTAACATGTATTTAAACATAATTTTATAACATTTACAATTTATAATATTTATAATTTAACAATTTTGTTAAGTATTCTTAGTACGTCGATGTTGATATCTTCTGCATCACCAAAGGAATACTTGTCCGAGTATTTATATCATATATTTTACTGCTGCACGTAACTTAGACAGTAACTTTTTTTTCTAGACTATTAGTACTTCTTATATACCAATTATAAGTAGTATTTTTCTCATCTTCATTATGCTAATTTTTTAATGATTCAACTACTGTTTCTTTCTGTGGAAACAAATTCAAGGTAAAATTTATTGTGATTTCGGAATGAAAAAATAGGTAAACATTTTTTAAAATTGCTTTCAGTGGAGTTTTGGATCTTTTGTACGATTTTTCGTGATATCATAGGGAAACGAGGGACCACCAATGTACTTGTCCGGGTTTTTTTCCCCCGGGAGGGGATTTTTGCTATTTTTATGTTGTATTGAAAGAAACTTTTCCTTGCAATAAAAAAATTATTTTGTTCAATCAAGAAAAGTAATGGAAAAAACAACAAAGCATTCTCTTGACGCATACCTTACATCTGAATTATCATCGATTCAAACGAAATATCAGTTTTCACTAATTATACACGAAACTCCATCAAAATAAATTTACTTTTGATAACGCACCGTTTTATGCAGTTGGAAATGTGAATAAATGGAGGAAACAAAACTATCTTGTCAAGTTAATAAACTAATTGGTGTTCGAATTTAGTTGTTGCAAATCTATTCATTGAATTCCACTTTATTGGATTATGGTACAAAGGCAAAGTCAAACCCTTGCCTATAACGTATAAGAATTGTGCTAAACGAACAAAATAATGCTTGGAGCAACGATGGCAACGTTAAAGTAGCTTCTCCTTCTGGCCACCGCATGGCACAGAGCACTAATAAGTTTCTTACATACACGCCGGTCTGTAGATGGGCATAAATTGCGGAAGCCGAGTACGTTACGCCGTTCCGACCGATTTTATTGTAGAATTAGATAACGAACATTTGTATCTTATACCACGGGTTACAGTTCCGTGAGAAACATTAGGTTTTCTTACATCTATGACCCCATGGTTATTGTGGTAAGAAATCAGGTGAATACATATTTTTGAATGGTAAGTGATTCGATAGAACATATTTGAGAATCGAAAAAAACATTTATTGATGATATGAATATTGTTAATTAAAAATATCTTCCGTTTGATTTAAGCTTTCCTATTTTCAAACTAACAATATGCAATTGTTGAATATGTTAAAAAAATACTTGAATTAAACAAAAGAATATTGTATAAACTTTATATTGGTTCGTTATAATCGAATATGTTAATGTGAGAACTACATATTTATTTATAATGAAGGAAGGATAAAGTTGTAAGAGCTACGTATTTGTTTTAAATAAACGAATGTGTCGTGTCGTAGTAACTACATAATCGTTCACAACACTACTACATGTAGACTAAATAACAAAACAAAACCTTCTATTGAAATAGATTTCCGATTCACACAATATCGGATTTAGTCGGAGAAAAAGATTTTTGGTTCGATCGACTATGTTTTAGCTTTTTGAAATAACTGAATTTTATTCAACTTAACCGACTTTTTATTTCCTCAAATGTTATATCCACTTGTTTAAAGCAGTTTCGTAATCAGAAGAAAATTGACTTGTTTCATTTTAATCACATCTGACAGAATCAACTGAATCTAATCTAAATTCAACAAAACGTATGTGCATATTAACACACCATTGTGTTGCAATAAGTATACATCGTTGAATTGAACTTTTCATTTTGTTAATTCAAGTATTGGTTTATTTAGTACGTCAACAAAATATTCTGTTGTATTTTCATAATATATAGTTGAACGTATTCAAACGAAAAATTTTGTTGAGGTAAACAAATTTTAACTACATCAACAAATTTTTTTTCGCAGTGTGATTTTGTACCAAGCTGTTGCAGCAGAATGGCAAGCAATTGTGTAATAAATATGCACAAACTTATATATCGTTGAAGTACATATTTCGACCGCTGCTAAGCTAAAGAACGTTATCCATGTGATTTATTCCCTAAAATGTCACGAGTTACGCTATTTTGTGTATACAAACGAAAATTCTTCTTGCGTGAGTCCAAGTGCACCCTTTATATCAACATCAAGCAATTTAGAGACTAACAGGAAGCACATGTCTCATGACAAAGCAACTTTTACACATAGATATAGTTACACTGGCTGGATAACCAGGTCTTCTCAATTTTTTGTGCAGACTCCCACAATAAAGCTGCAATCCAATAATAATTACTTTATTAAGAGGCGGGTGTCAAAATGATTACTGTAATTATCTGGCTCGAAATCTCTTGTTTCTTCGTATCATAATACCATTGGAGAAAAATTCAAAATGAAAAGTTACATTGAAAAATGATTAGATTTCAATAATGATATATTTTTTCTCTTCAGCATATTTTCTTTTTTTATTACAACGTTTTACCACTTGTTGATCAAAGGCTTTTTTTGTAGTATAGTTGAAATCGTTCAAATGTTGATATAATCGAGCAAAGTCATTAGGAAAATAGTAAGGATTGATAAATTATCACTAGTAAAACTAGATAAAGTTAATTCGGAACATTATTTAACGATAAAAATGGTAAAAAGACGAAAAAGAAGAAATAGTAGAAGAAAGAAGAAGAAGTTGAAAAGAGAATATATTAGTTGGTGTGACATTAATCATATTTAATTAGCATCAATTAATTTTTACATTCGGCAAAGTTTTGGGGATAACAGTTGGAATCGTTCTCTAGAAAGCTCCTGATAATAAAACAGAAGTAATTGTTGTTTCGTGTCAAATTGATAAAGATTGAGACAGTCAAAAAATATATCTATTTGACCAATCGTAAATTCGTATGTCACTTATGTTTATATAAGCAGTGATTCTATCGAGACAACTGACTTTTTTCAGAATTCTGTCTACGAGCATAGAATTGTTTCATCTACATGTAAGATTTCCGTGATCTATTGAACTCTGCATATCGAGTCATAATCGTGAGTCACGAAAGTTGTGTGTCAGAGATAACAAAAAAAAAAGATCCAAAACACCTCCTTTCCATCACAGAAACAAAAATCTAGTTAAAACAAATGTTTCTCATTGGTCCAATAAGAATTCCGGTTAAAAAGCATGAAATAGAATTTAAAAAACACACAATATTGAATGAGAAATCGAGTATAGACGTTAATTGAGTCCTTTATCAATAATACAAGAAGAAGACTCATATACAATCAATCAGGCATGGCGTGAATCAATCGCGAAATAATCGTGCGAAAAGCTAAATAAATAAGAAAAGTTTTTCTTCAAAAAGAAAAGCTAAATGAAGAAAAGAAAGAAAGAAAAAAAATTTTCCACTGCTGACGTAGGAAAATATCAAAATAAATCTTTGTCAATAACAAAAATCTCATTGCACCACACAATGTTTGGGTATCACCATAATGAATCACATTTCAATCAAAATAACGTTTTATTTCGTGGAAATAAGAAATGATGCCTGTCTCCTTTCAAAAGGTTATCGAAGCTCTTGACAGGTTGGTATCGAAACTATAAAATCTTTTATCGTTATCAATCACATATAAGGGCATTTAAATCACGTGATCGTTCAAGAATTTTGACCTCTGATTATGCTGTAATTCAATGTTATTTATCAATTAAATAAAACCTGAAAATAAAGCATTTTTAGTTTATCATTAAGAGAACAATCAGAAAAGAAACGATTTATGATAACGGATCTTGATTTAAATTAAGAAGCGCGACACCATTTTCTAATTATTTTACCCGATTTTATATTGCAAAACAATGTGTATGAATTACCCTTAAGGCCTACAATTGTGCATTTTTATCAGTAAAACACGATTCCAACTTTCGTCGAGTTGCGCTTCGTATTTTGATTTGTGATCTGAACAGTATATTTCGTTGCATCATGTAGCACGTGCTACGTGTCCATCCAATCACATTTAAAGAAGTGATTCAGAGGCCAACTTCCAACTTTAAGAATGATGACTTCTGCAATAGGTGCAATAGACACGTATATCACTGAAAATTCATCGTTCATTATTTATTGAAATTATTGCAGCTAATCATACGCACTCCTGCCAAATAAGATAAACTAGTGAAAAGTAAATAACTTAAATGTATTTTGTTTTTTAATTTTATGACAATTAAGATTATAATCAGGAGTTTGAAGTTTGAAACAATGTTTTATTTTTTTAATTAAATTTCAAAAATAGTTCATTTGAATAAATGGAAACAGATTTGATTACGCACGAAATATAAACAATTAATTAATTCAAAACTTAAATATTCGAAATTAAAGTTGCCAATCGTAAATAAAATCTCAGTATGAAATCCAGAAAAAAAGATTAACGCTAGATTCGCTCAATCAATAAAATTATTAATAATTAACTTAATTAATAATATTAATAATGACATTATCAATTGTTAATATTATTAATAATGAAATTATTAGTAATTATTAATTATTAATAATTAATAATTAAGTCAGGTAATACATGCTTTTTTTTATATTTTTCTTCGCATGTATGCTAAGTCAGATACGATAATGACTTCATATCTGTTTTCAATTGCGTCACAAACTCGCTCTCATGTTCATCTACTTGAATGAACTTTTTCAATCATTTTTATTCACTATCAAAACAATAAAAATACAATTTTATTTGGAGTTGGAGCAAATCCTTTATTTCTACAATTTAAATCATAAACACTTAAAAACCTACGTTTTTAATCATTTTTATTTGAAAAGTAACAGTTTTCAGTGGGGACAAAATTCGAAGACCAGGAGGGAAGTGTTGCGTTTATGGTGAAACGATAATCGAAATAAATCAAAGTAATTCGAAGAGGATTACCAGTTTCCATACTTTTCATTTAATGGAAGACCTTTTGAAACCAATTTTTCCAGCAAGTGACTGGAATTGATTATGTTTTTTTTTTTTTTCATAAATCAATTAAATTTGAACGAGCAGCGAATCTATTAATCACACATTGACGAATTGACTGTAAATTAATGATTGTTTTTTCATACAGCCTTCATTTTCATATATATATTTCATATCTATATATATAAAAATCTTGTGTTACAGTGTTTGTGGTCGCACTCCTCCGAAACGGTTCGACCGATTTTTATGAAATTTTTTATGTATATTTAGTAGGTATGAGAATATGTCGTAAAGTATATTTCATACCGCTAGGTGATTAGGGTGTCCTTATCCAGAATTTTTTTTTATTTAAAAAAAAAAAATTTTTTTTGTATTTTTTTTATTTGGCATCAAAAAATACCTGTAACCCCAAATTTTCACCCTCCTACCCCCACCTTCCCATTTTTTAATCGCGATTTTAGTATTTTAGTAGTTAAATTATCCAAATAATTTAACCGTCGGTCGTATTTCAAACAGAACGAAATTATTTATGTTGTTGAATGACAGATGGCGCTACGTCCGCCTCATCGAATTTTCATCCACACATGCTCAAGTCATTCACGAGAAGCGCCGCGTCATTTTGACATTTCATTCTGCATTTGATATGTATCACAATGCAGTGCGTGAAAAATTTTGTAGCAAAATATATACGTGTTTTATGATTGTAAAAAGGTTGGTAAAATACTAAAAGGACAAATACATTATCGGTATATCGTTTTTCATCAGTAAGTACAACAATTTTGTCTATTTTGCAGGAAGAACAGACGAACAAATCCAACAAGATAACGAAAATGTGCGTGCGAGTATGTCGCAATTACGTGCATCTCAATCACAAGAGGCACGAGCTGAACGAAATCAACAATGACAATTGGAACGGAGACAAGCGCGCCGGTTCGTAGTTAACATACGCAGAGCAAATGACCGACAACGACAACAAGTACATCGAGCATTTACATCCGCTTCGTTCCTTCGTCTCGCATTCGAGTACGAGCCAGACATTGAATATTCCGCTCATCCGAAAGTGCTGATTGGTGCTATGGATAAAGAATGTCCCCATTGTCATGCGCTCAAATTCAAACATGAGTCAGTCGGGATGTGTTGCGCATCAGGAAAAGTGCAACTACCAGAAATTGGACACCACCAGAACCATTGAACGTTTGCTCATTGTCATTGAACCAGAACATTGAGCTCATCGGCACGGATCCAGATTTAAACCTGTTTCTAAAGTCCATTCGCACATTCAATTCATGCTTCCAAATGACTTCATTCGGAGCAACAGAAATAGTTCACAATACTGTGGCAAATGGTCGACAATTCAATTCAACGTTCAAAATCAAAGGCCAAGTGTACCACAAAGTAGGCTCATTGCTGCCAATGCAAAACGAACCACCTAAATTTTTACAAATCTACTTCATGGGCGGTGAGGACATCAATCGTGTGAATACACGTTGCAACTACAATAACCTCAATTCGCCTTATGCCAGGCGCATCGTCGGCGAACTGGACGCCATACTGAATGAGCACAATGAATTATTGAAATTCTTCAAATCAGACATGCACGAATTGCAAAGTGACAATCACGCTATTGTCATCTATCCTGATAAAACACCAGCTGAAGAGCACGTGCGTAGATTCAATGCGCCTGTTGTTGACAACGTTGCTGGAATCATGGTTGGCGACCGCACATCGACGCGAGAAATCGTGATTCGAAGAAGAAACAATAATCTGGAGTTGATCACCGACACACACCGTTCATACGACGCTCTCCAATATCCGTTAATTTTCTGGAAGGGACAAGACGGATATTGCATAAACATTAAACAACGAGATCCCGCCACAGGTTATTAATTCATTATGAACATGAATTAATATTTATGAATATGATGTCACAGGAGCCGCAACAAACAAAAAAGTGAGCTCGATGGATTTTTATGCGTATCGTATGATGATTCGACGCGGTCAGGACAACGTCATTCTGCGATGTCGTGAGCTGTGCTAACAATTCATGGTCGACATGTACGCGAAGGTAGAGAGCGAACGACTGCGATTCCAACGACAGAATCAACAGAAGCTACGTGCGGAAGAATACACTCACTTGCGAGATGCTATCATGAGCGACGCCGACACCGCCAAAATTGGTAACTCTATCATTTTACCATCATCGTACGTAGGCAGTCCACGTCATATGCAAGAATACATACAGGATGCTATGACTTTCGAGCGCGAGTACGGACGACCGCGTTTATTTATCACGTTTACATGTAATCCAAAGTGGCAGGAGATTACATCTTTGCTATTGCCGGGACAAAATGCAATACATCGTCATGACATTACAGCACGTAATGTCATGACGTCCCACACGTTACTGGATGTATTCGGTTGAATGGCAAAAGCGAGGATTACCTCATGCACACATTTTGATTTGGTTAGTCGACAAAATACGCCCTGAGGAAATCGATAGTGTAATTTCCGCGGAAATTACAGATCCATCTACTGATCAACTACTGTTCGATATTGTTACCACAAACATGATTCATGGCCCATGCGGTGATCTGAATCGTTTATCGTCTTGCATAGCAGATAGAAAATGTACAAAGCGTTTTCTTACAGATTTCACCGATGACACGATCACAAATGTCGACGGATATCTAATGTATCGTCGAAGAAATATTGATAATGGCGGACAATCATTTACGCTAAATATCAACAACGCAGACATTGACATTGACAATCGTTGGGTGGTAGCATATTCGCCTCTGCTGAGCAAAACATTCAATGCTCATATGAATGTTGAGTTCTGCAGTTCGGTGAAGAGCATCAAATACATTTGCAAGTATGTGAATAAAGGCAACGATATGGCTGTGTTTCAAATTCAAAATACCGATGTGAATGCTCCTCGATTGAATGACAACGATGAAATAATGCGCTACCAAATTGGCCGGTACATCAGCTTCAATGAAGCTGTCTGGCGTATCTTTGGTTTCCCAATTCATGAACGGGACCCAGTAGTTATACATTGTGTATCGTGCGTGTAATCGCGCGGATACTTTCGGTGCCCTTGCACGAACATTACTCTATTCCGAAGTACCATGCTATTTCACATGGAATCAAACAAAAAAATGGATGCCGCGCAAGTAAGGCACACCAATTGATGCGTGCCCCGGCCTATTCAAATCAAACACTTTAGGCTGAATATATACAGTCAATCCAAGGCAGATTGATTGCTTCTATCTGCGACTGTTGTTGGTTAATGTCACCGGCCCATTGTCATTTCAAGATATACGCAAAGTGAATGGACAACAGTATCCAACATATAAAGATGCATGCCTTGCACTCGGCTTGAAGACGACAATCACTGTGACGATATGCTTACTGAAGCAGCATTGGGCTGTACAGCTACACAAATTCGTCTACTATTCGCTATAGTGTTGACTACATGTTTCCCGGAACGAGCAGACATGTTGTGGGATAATCACAAAGATTCAATGACTGAAGATGTATTGCATCGAATTCGTACACGGTGCAACGATCTAACGATTACATTCAGCGACGCTATGTACAATGAAGCATTGATTGCTATCGAGGATCATTGCGTTGTAATTGCCAATTTACCACTCACAAGGAGATGGCACGACCGTGGGGTCGGGGATTTGGCCGAATTTTTTTGTGGTGAAAGAGGACCCCTAGCACCTTACGTGGTTAACGTAGTAGGCCGCATTACTCGGAAAATTCCGAGAAAAATCGATTCAAAGTTTCCTAGGCGCCTTATGAGTTTAAAATGTCAAGCACTTGTCGAGCCGCCGTCTAATCTAGACGGTTAGGCCTCGGTCTTTTGCGCCGGAGGTCTCGCGTTAGATTCCTCCTTCGGATCTTATTTTTTTCTTTTTTTGTTATCCCAACAATTATTAAAAGCGTTTCTCATCCCTACATTATTTTAAAAAATTTATTTACATTATTTTTTTAAAATTATTTTCATTTTTTTTTAAATTATTTTCTTTTTTTTCCAATAAAACAATTCATAACTGTGGGTTTTTTATTTTTCATTGTAAAGTATATGAGGAGGAACATTGGGTTTTTAATGAGAATAACAAAGTTGATTAGGAAAAATTCAATTTTTATTCATATAATAATTATATACAAAAACCGCAGTGGTAATTATCGTAGAAACAAACAAAGCAATAATTTTTGCGACATCTTGCGCAACATATAAAAGCGAATTTTTTACAATCGCAGGGAGTTTGCAATACATCCGTACAAAAACATGTCTCATTAACATTCATGAAAATGTTTCTAGTAACTGACAATTTTGAAGTAAACCAGGCGCATTGAATCATGTCTCGGAATATTGGTAACGATAATTGATGGTGAATTATTGAATGGATTTTTATACAATCTTCCCGGGAATTAATTTCACGATTCTGCTCTAACAATTCGCTGCAATTTTGCAAGCGCTTTATGAAATTTTTAACTTGTCTGTAAACGTCACAAGGTTGCACCAAGGGAGTGCATTTGGGAGGAATTACTTTTACAGAGCAATTTGGCATATTTTCGTCATCTCTTAAAAAATTATTCTCCCCGACGTAAGTTTTTAAACATTTCTGGAGAAAATCCGTGTATAAGGCTGTTGTTAGTTTTCCGGACTTCGATGATGTTGCAATGACGTTCGTATATGTATTGGCATAGCCATCTACTAATTTTTGAATACGAGGTCCGAAATGACCGGTCGCCTCTTGCAAACATACGAAGATATGTGGGAGCACTTTTCCGGATAATGTTATGGAATATTGGGCTGTGTATGAATGCGTCACTTTATTCAAATTCGACTTTTTGACAAAAACTGTTTTACTCCCTTTTTGAGTGAGTGTCCTGTTGAAAACAGATTGATATTGACATCCTGAAAAAAAAATAGTATTTTTAATATTAAAAAATATTTGAATATGTATGTAGAAAACTTTTTATATAATTAATTTTGAATTTATACATTTTGCATCGGTAAAAACATTTTGTACGCAGAAAACTCGTATTTACCTGTTTGGTCAGTATTTATAACATAATCCTCATGGTATTGGGGTATTAAGCGGCACGTCTGTCGACGAAAGGTCTCTGCAGCGCCAAGATTTCCTCCATTGATGCCGTCTCTTTTTTCGAAACCAGTTTCGTGATTTTCCGTTGAGAAATTTTGTGTTTCTGTTTGAATGCCGTGACCCATCGATCAGACGCCTTGAAATTGAAAACGATGAATTGTGCAGCAGCAGTCTACGCCCATTATTGTAAATTTCTTGTCGTAACTTGCTGATATTGCTGTCTTGCTTCTATAAAACGGTCGTAGGTCCACGAATCTATCGCCTTAAATTTGTCCAATCTCGTTCTACCACTTTTAATATCATTCTCCCATTGTGAAAGATATTCTTTTCTCTTCAAGCGGCTGCATCCTTTTTTTTGCAATGTCGCCAAAGACCACGTGGGATGCGCTTTAGCAATGTTCACGACTTTGACTTTGTAGGCGATGGGAATCATTTCACTTTTATTTTTTTTTAGTTACGGTTTGTACTCGTCTGGAGAAGAATCAAGTTGGGGCACTTCGAACTGCAGTTCTTCGCCATCCTCATGAGCGTGAATTAATTCCTCTTCAATTACGAATTTTTTTCACCCAAAAGTTCCAATGTATTATTATAAAGTTCTTCGGCCAATAACATAGCATCGTGAGATATTTCTTCCGAAGGTGTCGATGCAATTAAATTATTTTCCTTCAACAGCTCTTCATAATAAACTACTGCGTCCTTCAATCGCGATTTTGATTTATCACTGTACATGGATACTTCAGGAATTTCCTCTCCTATTCCAGAAGAGCCAGCAACTTCTTCAGTCGATATTTTTAACTTCGAATTGTAAGAGAACTTTGAAATTTAAGAAATAGGCACGTCTGTTCACGACGAAATCGAAAAATGAACTGCTGTTCAATTCTCACAGACTCGCGCACAGTCCTATGCGTAAATGTCCGTTATAAACCTAAGGGGACCCCAGGTCAAAATTCTTTAGACCCTTACAAGGCCATAAAACCGAATAGAACGACGAGCACGAATATTTTTCAGTGAATCAAAAACTTTACGTTCTTGAGCTAAAATAAATTTTAAAAAATAATGTAGGGATGAGAAACGCTTTTAATAATTGTTGGGATAACAAAAAGAAAGAAAAAAAAATAAGATCTGAAGGAGGAGTCGAACGCGAGACCTCCGGCGCAAAAGACCAAGCCCTAACCGTCTAGACTAGACGGTGGCTCGACAAGTGCTTGACATTTTAAACTCATAAGGCGTCTAGGAAACTTTGAATCGATTTTTCTCGGAATTTTTCGAGTAGTGCGTCCTACTACTTTAACTACGTGAAGTGCTAAGGGTCCTCTTTCACCACAAAAAAATTCGACCAAATTCCCGACTCCACGGTCGTGACGTCTCCTTGTCAATCATTTCGGTATGAGTTCGCCAAATCGAAGTGCATCTGATTTAATTGACACAGAAATGAATCGTGAACTACAGTACGATACTGCAGAAATGCCAGCGATTGTTACTCGCAATGTCCCACTACTGACTCATGAACAAAAAATCATTTACGACCGCATTATGCTGGCAGTTCGGCGGGACAAGGTGGATTCTTTTTTTGGATGCACCAGGTGGAACTGGCAAAACATTTCTCATTTCGCTAATTCTCGCCGAAATACGATCAAATAATGGCATCGCATTGGCCGTTGCATCATCTGGCATTGCAGCAACTTTATTGGATGGAGGCAGAACAGCTCATTCAGCATTTAAGCTGCCACTGAATATTCAAAATAACCCAGACGCAATGTGCAACATAAAAAAACAATCATCCATGGCCACACTACTGAAACAATGCAAAATTATCATCTGGGATGAATGCACTATTGCACACAAACATTCTCTTGAGGCGTTGAACAGAACACTCAAAGATATAAAAAAACAACAACAGACTATTCGGTGGGACTCTGTTACTCTTTTCAGGTGATTTCAGACAAACACTTCCCGTCATTCCACGTTCAACGTATGCTGATGAGATCAACGCTTGCTTGTGTTACGTTACGGTTTTATGTCCGCCAGATTGTAGAAGGTAATGACAAAATGTCGACAAAATTAGGAGGACTAACCCGAGTAACAGTCTGCTTGAGGTTCCTATGCTTGGAGGGGGGAATTTACCCTCTGGGATCGGAACCGGGTGCGTTGACGATTTGCGGTCTTAATAAAGTTGGAAAAGGGTAAGGAAAATAGGCAAAAATAGTGAAGTAGCGAGCACTTACCTTTTTCTTGTAGAGGTGACGCGTATAGGGTGTAAACGAGCTACGGCGTCGCAGGACGGTACACTTCATGGGTACCGCTGGCGTTCGGGCCCAAAACACGTCCGGTCGGATATTCTTCGCTAATTAGGTAGACGTTGCAGATGAGATTTGGTTCGGAAACGACTTTGGTATCCGATTTCGATAGTCGTTCCAGGTCGACAGGTTTAACTTTTGAGAATGTTCAAAAAATTTTGGAGTTTTACCACGATAATGGTCGGTACGACCGTCACGAATAATCGCGAATCTGATAGTACGAGGAAAGGTTTGTGAATAACAACACGGGTATTGATGAGATAAAAGTACACTTGTTCCCCTTTTATATTATATTGTCAAAGGAAAACAGTAAAATTTACAAAAGTGTCGGTCGGCCCGAATTAAATTCGCTTAGAATGGATACGAATATTTCGTAAATTAAACGTGCCAAATTTTGACAAAACCGTCGGTGTCACAAAAATAAAACGCGCACATCTGAGCAACCGAGGTATCGATGGTAAGTACCACGGTGCGAATGCACTCGAGAAAAATCAACGGATTAGGGACGTACTCGAGTTTGGAATTCAGATTTCAAATGATTGAAATAAATCGCACTTGGAATTTAAGTGGCAAATTGTCTAAACAAAAGAACTTTCGAAAATCAAATTCGCGAATTATCGAGAAAAGGACAACTTGAAATTTGTATTCGAAACAGAAGTCACTTGAGAATTAAATTGCAAATTGTCGAAACACTTTAAAATCGATTCATGAGTTATTGAAATAAATTCACTTTGAAAGTTGTCGAAACGAAGACGCTTGAGGTTTAAGGGGTTACCCCCACATGCAACTTTGAAAAAATCGATTTTTTTTATTGCATTTTTTTGAAGTATAAGTATCTGAGAATATGGCCTGAAAATTTCAAGTCGATCCGAACAAAATTGACTGAGATATGAGCGTTGAAAGAGAAGAATCCGTTGTGTAAACGACCGGCTAGTCGCCGCCTGGCGCGCTCGACACTCTCTCCGGTTTCAGTCCATTGTTCTATGAAAAGGGTCGTATACCTGGCATTCACAACGTTCATATAATAGACTGGAATTTGTAGAAACGAATTGTCGTTGCCTTTTATGGTTTAAATTCGTCAGTGTAGCTCGAAAGTTCGACTATATGAGACGTATTTATTTCCGCCGTTCACAATATTATAAGCGCAGTTTTTATTTATTTTACGTTTAAAAATGGATCGAAAAAAGGTTCGCGAGAAACAAGAAGCAGTGATAATTTACGGAAATCTCGACCAAAAAAAGGAAGGGTATTTTTAACCCGAACCTGGCCGAATCGGAAACTGAAAGTTTCAGCACGTCTGCGAAGAAACTGAAAGATAATATTGATATGACTGTGAATCAAAATCCTAATACTGAATATCGCATTTTAAACTTTTGTGTTGTGTTTGCTGCTATTTCAAGTTTAGTGACGTGCAAAACGTGTAACGGAAATATTAAATTTGCAAGAGGACTAGGCTTCAAAGTCGTTGTGAAATGTGACTCATGTGCAGATAATTTGATACCATCTTCTCCTTTTGTGGCACATTCGTATGAAATAAATCGTCGATTTATATTCACTATGCGAGTTCTCGGCATAGGATTGGCTGGAGAACAAAAATTTTGCGGACTTATGGACATGCCAAGGTTTCTTACCGAGACTACATATTCAATAATTTTAAAAAGTATTTATGAGTCTGTGAAAACATGTGCAGGCGTAATATTTAAAAAAGCCGTACGAGAAGAAATTGAAAATACACCTAATGCAGCAGGCGATGCAACTTCTAAATTAACAGTTTCCGGAGATGGATCCTGGAGGAAGCGAGGATATACGTCGTTGTTCGGAGTTACATAAGTTATAGGCTACTACAGTGGAAAAGTACTTGATCTTGTGGTAAAAAGTGCGTTTTGTAAAATCTGTGAATCGTGGAAACATAAACTAAATGATGCGGAATACGAAGAATGGTACGAAACACACGAAGATAACTGCAGTGCAAATCACGAAGGCTCCTCGGGAAAAATGGAGGTGGACTCTATTATCGAAATCTTCAAGCGTTCAATAGCAAAATATAATGTCCTGTACCGTTACTATATTGGAGACGGAGATTCGAAGATATACACTGGGCTAGTAAATTCTCATCCTTATGACGACGTAGAAGTTATAAAAAAAGAATGCATCGGACACGTCCAAAAGCGTATGGGATCCCGCCTTCGTAATTTAGTAAAAAAAACAAAAAGCTTGGTGGTAAAGGAAAGCTGACAGGAAAATTTATTGACAAGCTCACTGTGTACTATGGACTTGCTATTCGACGCCATTCTGCTTCTGTTCACGATATGCATGAAGCAATATGGGCGACCTTCGATCATTACAGTTCAACCGATGCAAATCCACACCATAAGAGATGTCCAACCGGTGAAGAATCGTGGTGTTCATATCAACGAGCTCAGGCGAGAAACGAGGCTTTCCAACACGATTACAGACCACTTCCATCAAATGTATTGGATGCCATCAGACCTATATACAACGATCTGAGTAAAGAAACTTTACTCGAAAGATGCGTCGGTGGCTTCAATCAAAATAACAACGAAAGTTTCAATCAACTTATTTGGAAAATCAGCCCAAAAATCGTCTCGAGTGGAGCAATCGTTGTAAATTTAGCAGCTTATATTGTCGTTGGACTATTCAACGAAGGTTCAAAATCATTATTATTTTATTTGAACTCAATCGGAGTGAGCTGTGGACACAACGCGCACGAATACGCTAATAAAATGGACGAAGCACGGATTGCACTGGCAGAGAGACGTGCGGCCGAGAGCACTCGTGAAGGAAGAATATTACGAAGGCAACACCAATTTCCGTTTTGCAAGCGGCATCGTCGGCGGAAGAACTTCTGTATGGACCCGGAATAGATGACTCTATGTAAGTTTACAAAAAAAATTATTTTCTTCGTGTAAACTGAAATTGAAACTTTAAACGCGTTTTTTTCTCGAAATGGCATTTCTGAAGTCGGTGACCAAGATTACTCGAACACTAATGAACCGATCTTCTTCAAATTTTGCAGGCTTATTTAATACATAAAAATGTAGTCTTTAATCGTTCGATTTTTTGTTTCGAAAAAAAATGACCGTTTTATAGCCAAAAAACGACCGTTTTTTTTCGTTAAAATCGAACCATTAACTTTGACTGTCCGCCATTTTGTGAAAAATGAATATTTTTTTTAAATCCTTCGATTAAAGACTAGTTTATACTTATATTTGACTAAATCCATCCACATTTTTTGTTTCAGATGATCCACTTCGCCGCAATGTTGGTCACCGCAAACCGTATAAATAAAAACATTATTTCATTGACGGCCATTTGCCACTTAACAATGTAATATTTTTCAATAAAAAAATTACTGAAAGTTCTTCAAGATGTGTTCTTTAAGATGATATAGTGATCGATTAAAAAAGTTTTGTAGTTTTCTTTAAAAAAAATCATGAAAAAGGCCTTTTTTGCGCTACAAGTGGGGGTAACCCCTTAAATTGAATTACCAAAATGAAAATGACCTTGATCTTAAATTATACTCACTTGACAATTGATTTGTGACTATTGAAGAAAGATTAACCTTGAAATTAAATTTGAATTGATGGAATAACTTCGCTCAAAAATTAAACTGTAAACTATTGAATTAACAATAATCTTAAAATCAGATTTTAATTAATATAAATTCACTTGAGAATTATGTTTGTAGCTGTTGAGATAAGATTTCGCTCAAAAAGTCAAGTCTCCAATTGTCGAAATGAAAATTCGCTCGATAATTGAAATTGTAAATTAATGAAAACGACTCAATGGAAAATTAAATTTCGAATTGTTGACATTAGAACCCGTTCAATAGTTAGGTTTCAAATTGCCAAAGAAACACTTGGAAATGGAATTGTAATTCAGTCAAAATAGAACACTCGCAAAATTTAAAATCCGAATTACTGAAATAGCGTAAGCTTGAAGTTTAAACTTCGAATTAACGAAATAAACTCAAGATTGGAATTTCTAATTCGAATGATTGGAACAAGCTTGGAATTCGACTTTCGAATTATCGAAATAAGTGCAAGCTTGTGATTTTAAATTTGAATTAATGAACGTAAACTCGAAATTTTTGTTTTAATTATCGAAACAAACTTACTCGGAAATTCAGTTGCGAAGTTGACGAAATGAAACGAGGATGGGATTCTTGGACAACACATACTTCGAAACTTGTTAAACGCGAAGCGAAAATGCAATTTGACGGAGACCGACGGAATTGAAAATTCTCGAGACGAACAGTGGGTAAGAAGTTGCAAAAAAAAAAAAATCGCTGTTAATAATAATAATCGCGATCGCGATACGACGGTTGCTAAGATTTTACACAAACATACAAAAATACGAAAATAGAAAAGTGAGAAAAGACTGAGCCAATACCGATCCTCAAACACTCACGTTCCGCGGGTACGTTCGCGAATCCTGACTATTGCCGACGCGAAAAATGGTTAGGGAAAAATTTCCTAACTCGTAAGTGCTCGGACACGAATATATTCGAAAAGGTGACCTAATGAAACGGGCGAGTGAAGATCGAAAACTGGCTAGTCCTTCATCACATTCAGACTCCTCCGTCTCCAGAGTGGAGGGGATCACCGTAATCGACTTCGCGATTATCCCACGGTAACCGAGGTGTTTTAGCCGATCGTGCACTCAGGCCGAATGCTGACAGCGCGAGAAAATGTTTCTACTTGTGAGGCTCTAGTCTGGGCAGATGGTTCATCCGACACCGGATGGCGATAAGAAAACTGCGTTGCCTTTCGGCACTCGATGGTCCGATGTAATCGGATATCTAGGGAGACTGTAACACAGAGTTGCAAAGTCTGCTACGAGACGCCTGCTGCGTCTAAGGTGTATTTTCAATTTCTTCTCGTACGGCTTTTTTAAATATTACATCTGCACATGTTTTCACAGACTCATAAATACTTTTTAAAATTATTGAATATGTAGTCTCGGTAAGAAACCTTGCCATGTCCATAAGTCCGCAAAATTTTTGTGCTCCAGCCAATCCTATGCCGAGAACTCGCATAGTGCATATAAATCGACGATTTATTTCATACGAATGTGCCACAAAAGGAGAAGATGGTATCAAATTATCTGCACATGAGTCACATTTCACAACGACTTTGAAGACTAGTCCTCTTGCATTTGCAGTTTCAAATTTAATATTTCCATTACACGTTTTGCACGTCACTAAACTTGAAATAGCAGCAAACACAACACAAAAGTTTAAAATGCGATATTCAATATTAGGATTTTGATTCACAGTCATATCAATATTATCTTTCAGTTTCTTCGCAGACGTGCTGAAACTTTCAGTTTCCGATTCGGCCAGGTTCGGGTTAAAAATACCCTTCCTTTTTTTTGGTCGAGATTTCCGTAAATTATCACTGCTTCTTGTTTCTCGCAAACCTTTTTTTCGATCCATTTTTAAATGTAAAATGAATAAAAACTGCGCTTATAATATTGTGAACGGCGGAAATAAATACGTCTCATATAGTCGAACTTTCGAGCTACACTGACGAATTTAAACCATAAAAGGCAACGACAATTCATTTCTACAAATTCCAGTCTATTACATGAACGTTGTGAATGCCAGGTATACGACCCTTTTCATAGAACAATGGACTGAAACCGGAGAGAGTGTCGAGCGCGCCAGGCGGCAGACTAGCCGGTCGTTTACACAACGGATTCTTCTCTTTCAACGCTCATATCTCAGTCAATTTTGTTCGGATCGACTTGAAATTTTCAGGCCATATTCTCAGATACTTATACTTCAAAAAAATGCAATAAAAAAAAATCGATTTTTTCAAAGTCGCAAGTGGGGGTAACCCCTTAATGGTAATACGTAAACTGGCAAAATCTCTGTCGTTGCGTAATTCCTTTGTGTAAATACTCTATATAGGTTATAAACAAAACTGATAATGTCGGCAGATGACAGTAACGGCCATGACACGTTTTACAATCCACTACGCTCGTCAAATTTCAATTAGTAAACATTTTTTTGAACCATAAAATCATATAAAAATATCCATTCTCCGCTGTTTATATTTCGAAAATAATAAAATTATAATTTCAAAGACAATCTCGCATTTGCCAACTCTGGTCTATAATAGGTACTGCAAAGATCACGTAGCCGTCACCGATCTACCTTAAACTTCAAGATACAGTAGTCGTTGCCAGGCGACTTGGTATCATACAAATCGATCGATGCAGTTTGCGATGACAACGAAGCTGTAAATTATCCAACAGAGTTTTTGAACTCACTGGATTTGCCAGGTATGCCACCACACCTTCTACGACTGAAAGTTGGATCTCCGGTTATTTTACTTCAGAATTTGAACCCATCACGGCTGCGCAATGGCACGCGATTGGTTATTAAAAAATTGATGAAAAACATTATTGAAGCAACCATTTTGAATGGCAAATTCCGAGCCAAAAATGTTTTGCTGCCACGAATTCCAATGATTCCCACAGACGTGCCAATTGAATTCAAACGCGTTCAATTTCCTATTAGATTGGCATTCGCAATGACAATCAATAAGTCGCAAGGCCAAACGATATCAGTTTGCTGATTAGATTTGGGCACACCATGTTTTTCACACGGACAATTATACGTGGCATGTTCTCGCGTGGGAAAACTATCGAGCTTATTTGTGTTGGTTAAAGACGGACTGACAAAAAATATCGTACACTCAATTGCTCTTCGAAATTAATATTGATTTTCTTTATTTCATTTTCCTACTTTAGGATAAAAAATATATTCGTTTTTTTTCACTTTACATTTTACTTTTAAGAAATCAAATAATGAATATGTTCGTTACGTTAATGAAATACATTGAATTGAGAAAATGAATGGTTGGTGTTTTTTTGTTAGACGGTTTGGTAGACGGTCATCGTCTACAGCGCTCCATTCCTCTTTCTATCATAGATCCCATCCCCACACACTTACAATACATTCGTTATTTTTTATTTAACAACAAAAATATTCACTATAAATAATTTATATGACATAACAACGTTTGCCGGGTCAGCTAGTATATATATATATTAGTGGAGCATTGAGTCAATTTTCCAAACGAAATTTGACACCGAATTGACAGTTAGGTATTTGTTTTTTGTTTACCGGTTAGACAGTACGATTATACTGGATTCATTACGTTAATTAATCTTTTATAATATCTTCATAATTAACGTTTTTTATAATGCCAAATCGAATTTAATCCTCTGAACATTTTCTTTTTCTCTGCTTCGTTTTTTTTCCTCGTAAATATATATGTGCCATTAAAGTCTTGGATTTCGCTACAATGTAATATGTGTCACAAGAATATCATCTTGGTACTGAAGTTTACGTTCTAATTCTATCAGGCCCTGTTGACTATACTCGGAAAAACAATTTGTTTCCACGCATATTTTTTCTCATGCAGTTTCTTCGAATTTGTTTTGATTTTCTTTTTTTTAATCCCATTCTACGATTAATAATCTACGATTAATAAGGAACTGGAAAAATGAAAAAAAGATTATTCAGTTGCCGCTTTGGTTGTGGCTTCGTTTTTAGTGTCACCCCATATCGGATGACTACCGTCACCCTTTTTCTGCACTACTTTTTTTATGAGATCATCCGAGGCCGTTTTGCGATCGTACGCCCAACCTAATTTCGAGAACAAATCAATCCACATTGCTGTCACATTCAGACTGTAATTACCAAATTCGGCGGCCTTATAATCCCAAGGGAATGTGTGATGATAATTGTGCCAACCCTCGCCCAAAGCAACGAATGAGACGTATTTATTTTCCACTGGTGATATTGTTCTGTCGAGAAGAAGAACAAAAAAGAAAAATTGAGTTATTTCATATAACAGTACAAAAAAGATAAATTATTTTCATACGTCGATGTGCTCATCACTTATGCATTCATATTATTAACCCTAGGTTTCTACATGGGAACAAATTGATCCAAGCCAAAATCGATTTGTGAGTGGCGATTTTTTTCTCGTCGATTTTAGGGGTTCCCAGGGGCGGGAGGGTAATTTAAGTTAAAGCCTTTTTGGTTCGTACATCAAATGGCAACCTTAATACCCTCTGGTTTTAACGCTACAGGCGTTTAAATATTGATTTGGGATTAATTTGTCCCCGTGTAGTAACGGCGTCAGAAAATTGACTTTTTTCCAAAATAAATATGTCTTCTGTGTTCAGAAAGCGCGCGTTTGAGAGATTGTGTGCAGCGTAACCGTTTGTGGAAATCTTGTCGGTCGAAAAACGTGTGTTCTCGAGCGGCTCCGTGGCGCATGACGAAGTATAGTAGCAGGTGACAGCTTTGTGTGCTTGTATGTGAGAAGGACGCATTCATAATTCGGCAAAAAAGTCGCTTAGCAAAATTGACAAACAGGTACGTGGTGCGTACTGCCCGAAGGGAAATAACCGGAAGTCCCAAAATATTTGCCTTTTGTGCGAATTACCAAGATGCGGCCTGCATCTAACGCTTTTATGCATAAAATGTGGACCGATCACTTAAAAAATGTTTTTAATAACCTGCGATTCATTTTGTTATTATTCACGAGTAAATAAAAACGATACTTCCTCCAAGAAACGTTTGTGTTGCGTTTCATTCTGCTTCGACTTTAAGATATTAAGGGACAACACCACTGTGACCCCCTATTTTTTCACATTTTTCAAGAATTTTTTTTTGTGGGGAAAAAAGAGATATTCGAAAAATTTTTTTTTGGGTTTTGTTCCTTGTTTATTAATGTATCAAAAAACATTTTTTTTACATTTTTCACGCCGCATGGTGGGGCTGGGGAAGCTCTCGCGTCAGGTGCTGTCATCTCCGCAGTGGTTCGGCGGCACGCAGCAGAACTCTCTTCAACGTCGATCTGAAAAAAAATACCGAGTGTTTTCGTTAATAATATGATATTTTGAAGAGAAGTACATAGGGATTTGGAAAAATATTGATTTTTAAAAACTAGGCACGCCTTTGAAATTAAAGAATGATTCTTGAGCAAAATTTCTCGTCGAAAATAGGCTATAACTTTTATAATTATTGAGATATCGAAAAAATCCTATGTACTTCTCTAGATAATCTACTTTTATTGAGATAGTAAAAATTTAAAGTCGATCGGATAAAAATTGCTCGAGTTCTGCTGCGTGCCGCACTCAAAAAAGGGGTTTTGAGAAAAACGTGTTCAAAGTTTTAAGTTTGTTAATTTATGTTATGAATTTAAAAAAAAATTATTTAACTTCAATCAGCGATGCCGGCACCATATAGCTGGCCTTCAAGAAGCAAATCGTTGTCTCCTGATTCTTTCCTCGAACTTGTTAAGGCTTTTCTCGCTTCTTTCGCAGCGTCTGTGAGCGAGCGCTCCGCGAGCTGGATCCGCGCTGCGTCGGTCTCAACGCAAAAGTTGAAACAATATGGGCCGATGGTTATTCCCAATGTCTCCAGTACTTTCATGAGACTTCTCAGGCCATCATTGAACACTAATACCGCGATATCAGTTGCAATATCAATGATTTTTTTGCTTCCGGACTGGCACTTGGGGGCTATTGCCCAAACTGATTTATTGTAGCTTTCGTTATTGTTTTGCGTATAGCCGCCCAAACAACGCTGCAGCAAATCGTCCCTGCTCAAATTTTCGAAGACTGGCTGAATTGCCTCCAATATTTCCTGAGGAAGAGGCGGTTTATAGCGATATTTAGAAATATCACCATTTGCGACCGCGCGCTGCCACGAACACCACGACTCGGCTCCTTCCGAGCAATCGTCATGTTGTGGCTCACTGTCTGTGGACATTTTATGTTTGATAGTTGCCCAAATTGCCTTCCTCATTTTGTCAACATCATCGCTGTTCCTCCGAATAGCCAAGCCGTAATATGTGCTCAACTCGTCAATCAATTTTCCGGTGAGCTTTCCTCTGCCAGACAATCCTTTTTTTTCACGATTTCGCGGAGGCGCGTCCCCATACGTTTTTGGACATGATCGATGCACTCTTTTTTTTATCTCGAAACCGTCGTATGGATCGCTATTCGATATGCCCAGAAACGTTTTCGAATCGCCGTCACCAATATAATATTTATATTTTATGCCATAGAGCTCTTCAGACTGTTGAAACATTTCGATAGCTGCGTCGACATCCATTTTTCCGGAGGAGCCGCTATGGTTCGCCTGGCACTCATCGTCGTGGGTAGCTTTCCATTCCCAGTACTCCGCGGTGTTTTCTTTTTTTTTCCCAATGCTCGCAAGCTTTGCAGTATTTCGATTTAACCATAACGTCAATCACTTTTTTAGTGTACTAGCCGATTAGCGATGTTATACCGAAAAGCGAGCTGAAACCGCGCTTTCGCCACGATCCGTCGCCTGAAACGATAATTCCATCCGCCACCCCATTTTCCAACGAAATTCTCTGCTCCTCAAGTGCAACCTTTTTTTTGCTCATTGCGCTCACCGCTTTAGTGGCAATCGAAATCGAATTTATGATTCGATCCTAAAAAGACTGAAATATGGGGCGCGGTAGGCCCATGAATGCACAAAATTTCATCAGGCCATTCAAACCGACGCCAAGAAGACGCATACTGAATACGATCCAACGATTTATTTCGTATGCATTGTCAATCATAGGACACGAATTGATTAACACTTTTTCACAATGGCCGCAATCGACCTCGATTTTGAACCCGAGTCCGCGCAAACTTTTTTCGGTGAATTTTATGTCACGATCACACACTTTACATTTCACTAACGTGGATATAATGTTCAATGCAGTGAAAAGTTGTACTACACGATAACTGAAATCGTTAGTAACACCGACCTCTAAATCGTCCGATGATTTTAACTTTTTCGCCGACGTGCTCACATGCTCTGCAGAACTGTTTTCGGAGCTACAACGGTTCGGAGGTTTTCGATTCGAAATTTTCGATCGACTCCTCGTCACATAGCTCCGTTTTGTTCCCTTTTTCCCCGTGTACACTTTTTTATCCTCCATTTCAACTTGAAAATAATAATTTGGAGCGTTTGATATTCACAAACGAAACGATTCGGAGCGATTAGACACGAATAGCGTCGCTTCTATTCGCAAACTGACGCTATGACGCTATCCCTATACCTGCCATGGAATTTTTTCAATTATCGCCACCAAGTGCTATTTTTCGAAACTATATTTATAACAATAGTTAACCGGCTAACAATAGCCGGTTTTTGTGAAGGGAGCCAAAAGAATACCTGAGAAAGGCGGGAAGAATACCTGGCGACCCTAAGGCGCCCAGCTGCGCGGGACCCCGAGCGTCGCGGACCGCTGCACCGCTCCACAAAATATTCAATATCTACGAAAATAATTATTTTTTCGACCTGGGTCCAACGGCATTTAAATCTTAAAAGTATTCTAGATTTTTTAAAATGGTTTTCAAAAAATCGATTTTTTGAAGCCGTCACAGTGGTGTTGTCCCTTAAGATGTAAAATTATCGTAACGTCACCCCTTGCAGTTTTGTAAAAAAAAATGTTGAAATTTATTTGCTATCATTGTTTTCTTATAGTTTCATATCTAAACTTTATGGAACAACCGATTTATTTGAAATAAAAATCAAGAATATAGAAAAAAAAATTCAATTTTAAGCCATGCGTGCGATTTCTCGAAAAATGAATTAGCCTTTTTTTTAAACGTCAACTACGGGGAATCTAATCGTTTTTTTTTGCATTGAGCCTTGGATCATTCGATTAATCAGGATTCGTACCATTGTTTAAAAAAAATATCCTTCAAAAATATTGATTCCACACAGAGTTATGAGCTCGCAATTTGACCGGGGACAAATTGTCCCTATGTAAGAACGATGGGGTAGAAAAACATCATTTAAGAACCTAGGGTTAACGTATGAATCGTTAATTAATTAAATATTCCAAACGAGTTCGACCAGCGTTTAGAACTTGTTTTACTATATGTAAGGTAGAGAGCGGCAAAAATATTATTTTTAAGGTCATTTTTTGGTATTATTACTAATTTTTCAAAAAAATGCTATTATTTTTTTGGAAAACATCCATTATCCGAAAAATTGACAATTTAAGGGAAAATATTGTTAATTACTCAATAAATGAATAATACTCACGTACAAATTACAAATTAAAAGAACAAAGAAAAAAATTTTAAATATATTTCAAATTACATGAAAAATTACGAATTGCAGAAAAATTATTTATAATTACTCGAAAGATTACAAATTGTAGAAATATTATTTCTAATTTCCCGAAGAATCGAAAAAAAAATATTATTAATTACTTGAAAAATTAGAAATATTGGACAAAATATTTTTAATTAACTAAAAATAAAAAAATAGAAAAAAATATTTTTCTAATTAGTTGAAAAATGAAAAATTATTGGAAAATACTTTTCTAATTACCCGAAAAAGAACATTAGAAAATAATAATTTCCTAAATACGCAGATAACAACAAATTAAAATTTTTTTTCTAATTATTTGAAAAATAAAAAAAATAGTAAAAAATGTCTCTTTAATTACTTGAAAAATACAAAATTAGAAGAAAATATATCTTTAATTATTTGAGAAATACAAATTGGACGAAATTTTTTTCTAATTATCCGTTCAATGGTTAATAGAAAAAATTGCCATTAACCATTGAATTTCATTTTTAATGGAAATTATTTTCATTAAAAATTAAATTCGATGATTAATGGAAATAATTTCCATTTAATGGTAGTAACCGAAGTTTACTCGGTTACTGATAATGGGAGAAATTTCGGGATTAACGGGATTAATAGTAGCAGTAGCGATTTTAGTCTGGGTCAAAATGACCTAATGTAGTAACCGAGATTTTCTCGATTAGAAATGGCGGGAGCGGTTTCGGTCTGGGTCAAAATGACCCAATAATAAAAACCGCGGTAGTCTCGGTTACTAGTAGCAATAGCAGTTTTAATCTGGATGAAAATGACTCAATAGTAGAAATCAGTAACCAGTAGCAGTAGCGGTTTTAGTTCGGGTCAAATTGACCCAAAAGTAGTAACCGAGCTTTTTCCAGTTACTAGTAACAGAAATGATTTTGTTCTGGGTCAAAATAACCCAATAGCAAAAACCGGGTTCTCCCGGTTACTAGCAGCCGGAGCGGTTTTGCTCTAGGCCAAAACGACCCAATGGTAAAAACTGAGGCTTTCTCGGTTACCAGTAGCAATAGCGGTTTCAGTCTGGCTCAAAATGAGCCAATGGTAGTAACCGACGTTTTCTTAGTCACCAGTAGCGGTAGCGGCTTTAGTCTGGGTCAAAATAACCCAATAGTAGAAATCGAAGTTTTCTCGATTAATAGTAGCGGTAGCGGTTTTAGTCTAGGTCAAACCCGCTTCCGCTACTAGCGACCGAAAAAACCTCGGTTAATACCATTGGGGCGTTTTAACCCAGAAGAAAACCGCTACCGTTACTGATGACCGAGAAAACCTCGGTTATTATCATTGGGTCATTTTGACCCAAACTAAAACTTCTACCGCTACTAGTGATCGAGAAAACCTTGGTTGCTACAATTGAATGGAGATTATTTCCATTCAGGCAATGTGAAAGATTTTCAAAAAAATATGAAAAACGCTCGATCAGTAAATGATATTTTGAGCAAATAACGAGAACCACCTCCCGTTCAGTTGAAAAACGAACAGAGTGGTTCTTGTTATTTGCTCGAAATATAATCCGTGTAGGAGAAAAGTTGGTTACGGGATTTTTACCAACCGAGCGTATTTCACATTGCCTTGAACGGCCTTAACCAATGAATTTAATTTTTTCCATTCTGCCTTCTGACTGGATTTATTTTTTAATTAGAAAAATATTTTTCTCTAATTTTTTGATTTTTGTGTAATTAGGAAAATATTTTTCTTTCATTTTTTTTCGGTTAATTGGAAAAATATTTTACTCTAATTTTTTGTTTTTCGGGTAATTAGAAGAATATTTTATTCTAATTTTTTATTTTTCGAGTAATTAGGATTTTTTTTTTCAATTTTCTATTTTTCAGGTAATTAAAAATATTTTTTAAATAATTTTTAATTATTCAAGTAATTGGAAATATATATTATATTCGTTTTTTTTTTTAATTTGCAATTATTTTGTGTGAAATACTAAATTTTGAAGTAATTGAAATTATTATTTGACGAAATATAAAATTTTTAAACAATTCGTAACATAATATGGTATAATCTCAATTTTTCGACAATAAATCAATTCTTTTTTTTAACATTTTTTGTGACGAAGTAATTAGAAATAATTTTCCGTGAAATATTAATTTTTGTCGTAATTACTATTTTTATTTTTTTCATTGCAATTTTGAAGTTGATTCGAAAATAAAAAATGATAATTTTTTTTGCCGACCCCTGATGCAAGGCATGATTTTTTGCCATTAAAATCATCAAAATCATCGAATTGTTTTGTTGTCTTTTTGCTATTAAATCTCCTTTGGATTGCTATTTAAACAACAAAAATATATCGCAGTCCAAGTTCAAAACTGAGACACCTACCGTAACTGAACCCTTGTCATTCTTTTTATTCGATCTTATGACTTTTTATTTACTCAACTCATTCGTCTCTTTTATATCGAAAAAATATGTTACTTAGTTGTCAACGAACTTATCGTAGCTCCGATAACCCCAGATATGTGCGAAGCTGTTGACGGACCACGTAAAATTCAGAACTAGGACGTATCGTATGAAAGCCTCAGATATTACGGCGTAATACCAATCTTCGTTCCATAAATAGACAGGAATTAGAGTCGGAATTACAAAGCAGACCATTAATTTCAGGTATCCAAAATATCTGGAAAAAACAAAAATATATATAGTCGAATGTGAACGGAATGTTGTATAATAACTTCACACACATTTTTGTTTACTTTAACAATATTAAATTGGACAATTTTAACAGTATACGCAACAAATTTTCCAATAAAATTGATTATTAAAAAATTCATAATAATTATTATGCTACACATTTTTGTTGAACTTTGTTAATGTAGTAGTCTCGTCGAAGTGATTTTCTATACAAATTTTTAGAATTTTTAGTACACATTCAGCATACTATTATGTAAATACGTGCATAATTTTAAAAGGATTCACTATTCCATATTCGAGATATTGGCAACGAAGATTGCACAGTTTTACACAGTTATTATAAAGAGCGATAGAAAATTTCACATTTCACGCAATAACTCCGAAACTTTTCTATAATTTTTTTTTCGTAATTCTCAATTACAGAGGAACATATGACGAAGTTTGTCAGAAAAACAAGATTTTTAACCGTTTAGTTTTGGAGATATAACGATATAAAGTATTAAATATAGGAAAAGTAGTTATTTCCGAAACTCCAAACTTCATATCAGACATTTTTCCCGAAAGTTCATATGTTTTTACATTCCTATGCGAAATAACAACTAAAAATACTAAATCATTCCGGAAGTTATATCCAAGTTTTCAGAGACTGACCGAAGAGTTAACTTTTGATCGTGACTGTGGCAAGGGCTACTACTTTAAACGATCCCTTTTTATTCACACCATAACACAGGAAAAAATTGAAAACATTACGAACGAAAGTCCTCCCCATGGTTCGCATTGTAGTTCAGTCGTTAGAACGGACGAAACATAAAACCCAATAAAAGGGCGAGAAGATTTTACTACCTGATTGACTGAACTAGACCGTTAAAAGGAGATTATAAAATTCATGAAGAATTTAAACTCTACAACTGATTAGTATCTTATATTGAGGAAAAGTTACTGTGTTTCTACGTAAATTTGTGAAAAGTACAACAAAATGGCAATTTCTTTCATTTTGTTTGACACAGTGTAGCGAAAGTGTGATAACGCACTTCAATCTTGAATCTGTCATGAAATGTTTCCCCCTGGAAAAATCACAATAAAGTTGCAACATGAATTTTGAAAGTTCAATAAATTTTCTATTATTATTTTTTAAGTGGTCTTTTACTTTATTATTATTATCATTACTATTATGACAAATATTTCTCAAGGAAGGAGAAACTTTAGCACGCGCTGTACCCGAATCGACAACGTGGTTGACCCGCTCATTGTGATCCTGAAGATAGCGCGAGAATCACGTGACTCCTGATCCAACAAAAGTTTTTGTCCACGTGTATAATTCCCATGCATATCAAGTTTATCCTCCTTCTCATTTATCAACAACCCTCCTTGTGATTGGACAGGAAAAATAGTAATATTTTTCCATTTGCAGTATTTTTCCATTTGAAGAAATTTTTGACACCGATAGATAAATTAACACTAAAACGTCCAGACTCATCATGTCGGAAGAATTTTTCTCGAACTACGTCGCAGCTAGGTAGGACTCGGGCTTTCGAGTGCCGTCCAAAGATTCTTAAGAGGCTAAGATGCTGGCAATGATGTCAACGCTAGGCCGAAAGCCCAATGTTCTAAGTTGTCATCGGGGGATGACGACCAAGGGATAAGGGATACTGGGGTCCGAGACGCTAACACGACTAGACGTAGCTTTGTCAAGTCTACTCAGGCGGATTATCAATTTATCATTCATTACTATTCAAATACATTGTCTTCATCATTACCACCATCGTGTTAATCAACTATGTACTTTTACTGTTTTATCAACTTATAACCAATTATACAACCAACTTTATGCGTTAATTATATTGTACGCGTTAGATTCTTGTGAACTTGTATCCACTAAAATATACGTGGCAAAATAGACTTTTGCATAGAAATAAAAATAGAATTTGCATAGAAAATACAATCACTATTTTCCATACCGATTTACATGAATTTATAGAAAAATTGGGTGTACTTGCGAAATCCCAAAACCGAATTTTGATGTGAAATTTGGCACACACATTCCATTTGACTATATGAGTGTCCCCTTAAAAGGATTTTTGGCGACTAGCAATATTTTTCAAGATATTGAATTTTTTGAGTACGTTGTTTAGCACGCTCTGATATATCTATATATCTCTCGCCACGCTCTCACGTGCTATGTACTATTTCTATACATATATAAATAATATATATGTAATTTTTTTATATATTATATATTTATATATATTTATATATATTATATATTATATATTTATATATATTTATGTAAGTACCAGTCCCAGGACTAGCTTATAAGAAAAATTTTTATTAGAAAATTTGTTAAAATAGTATAATGACCACTCGCAAATAGTGTGCCAAATTTCACATCAAAATTCGATTTTGGGCTTTCGGAAGTTTAACCGAAAAATTAAACTGTCTCGAATTTATCATTTTTGACAACTTTTAATTAACACTTTTTTTAATACATCAAGGGTGACAACTATTTTTTTCGCTTTTTTGGAATTTTTTTTGATGCACCATTAAAAAACACTATCTTTGAATTTTTTCCACACATTTATTAACATTTTTACAGCCTCTCAGAATTTTAACAAACAAAAATAAGGAGTTGAATCGATTTTACACCGTTCGGAAGGCACTGACGTGTTGGTTGACGGCTGCCATGATTCCAGAGGTTTTGCTTATCCGAAATCAAAAAATCAAACGGCATTTCAATTTGTAGACCTGATGCTATCACCGGAACTGGAGTAAAGTAAAAATATCGAAAATTGAATTTTTATTTTAGTTCCGGCGATAGCCTCAGGATTACAAATTGAAATGCCATTTGATTTTTTAGATGAACAAAACCTCCGGAATTATGGCAGCCATCAACCAACACATAAGTGTCTTCCGAACTGTGTAAAGTCGATTCAACTCGTTATTTTTGTTTGATAAAATTCTGAGGGATTGTAAAAATGTTAACAAATGTGTGGTAAAAATTCAAAAATAGCGTGTTTATCAAAAAAAATCTCAAAAAAAAGCGAAATAAAGATAGCTGTCACGTGGGATGATTTCTTTAATCGAAACAGATTATATTTGAACATTTAGACTTACTTTTGCGAAAAGCGAACAACAGGATCAGCCAAAACATCACTCATATCGATGTTACGACCTCGTCTCAAGACTTCTGGATGTTTCTTCATCATGAGCCAGCCAACGTGGGCAAAGAAAAAACCTCTTCTACTGTCGTGAGGATCTGCATCAGTTTCCGTATACTTGTGATGTACTCTATGGTCTCTCACCCAATCGTATATTGAATTCTAAGAAACCAAAAAGAATGGAGACGTTTGAAATTAATGTGAACGATAAGAATCCATAAATAGGACACTATCTTTATATAAGTACAAAAATAACAAATAAAAAAGGCCGACAGTGATGGCTGCGCGATCGGTGTACAGCTCTGGTGGTCTCCCAAGTTAGGTATAGCCTCAGACGAGGTCAGTACTTGATTCGGTGTCCACTTAGCCATGCACCGGCTCGCGCATTAATCGCTAAGCAGGTGTCAGTTTTTCTGAGTTTCCGATGGTGCTTAACCAACGAAAACTCTATAAAAATAGAGCCGCCTGCATCAATCGAGTTTTCCACAATTTTTGTTGGCTCTCGTGCAAATACAATACAGTTGTGCATTAGGAAAGAGTGGCTGTGGGCAACACTCTTGGGGGGTCTCCCAGGAAATTGAAACGTAGTGAAGTGGAGGAAAAGTGGGGTCAAAGTGATGAGATGAGCCCGTAAAAACCCGCGAGAGTATACGCAGGAACAATAAAAAAAAAAAAAAAAAAAAGTATATAAACGAAAATATCCTCAATTAATATCAGCTAGACTGATCAAACTTGTATGCTTACTTCGCCAGCAATAAGGTAAGTGATGAGTAGACATATACGAAGTGGCATGTTAGCCTTGTACGATCGATGTGCCCAGTAACGATGTACACCACCAGTAACTCCAAAACCCGCGATGCAGCACGTAAACGTACCTGGACAATTGTTAATAGCAACAAAACATCTAACTGCACATTTGACGTTAATATCAAGAGACTCGGTAGAGTCTCGGGACAAGTACATTTGACAGCTCTGTCGTCTGCTAGCCCGAGACTTGGCCGAAGTACTTGGCGAGTTTATAACACATACAACATTACGTAAAATACATTACGTGATCCAAGCTAAGCAAAAAAACTCGCCAAGTACTTCGGCCGAAATTTTTTTTTCAATCGAATTTTTTTCGTTTGAAATATTTTTCTTCAAGTTTTTTTTCATCCCGATTTTTTTTTCTGGACTCTGTTCTTTTGACCGATTTTTATTTTCGTACATTGGTGACTTTTTTCAATAACCAACTAATTTTTGCTTTTTTTTAAATACTCCATCCTCAAGCGACAATAAAATACTTGTCCTATTATTGATATTATAAATTTTAGTGCTGAACGTAAATCATTGGCTTGTCCATTTCTGTTTTTGTAAAGTAATTATTTTTTTTATGCGCAAATTGATCATTTACTTGTAGACTCTGTTTTTTACCGGACACTCACGATGGGCATTGTTGCTTTTTTTCTTGGGATCTCGATAAAATATGTGAAGTTTTTCATTTCTATTTGTCATTTGGAGTATAGTTATTTGATAGAAACAATCTTCTTTTTCCTGTCTCGATCTTGCCAATTTTTAAAAAATTTTGTACTTTTTTGGGTAGTTTTTTTCTATGAAAACAAATGGAAACAGGGGTCAACAAATATACTTGTCCAAGGTTTTTTTCCCGGGGAGGGGATTTTTGGCCAGGATTATTTATATGCACAGGTTAGGCTACAACGCTTGCCATCATGAGTTCGTAGTCTCGCCAAAGCGTTTTTTTATAGAATTTTTAAAAATTTTGAGGACACATGCAGAAAACTCCGAAACTTTTCTACAGTTTTTTTTTTAATTGTCATTTACAGAGGAACATATGACGAAGCTTGTTAAAAAACAAGAATCTTGACCACTTACATTCGGAAATATAGCGATATAAAGTATTAGATTGGGAAACGTAGTTATTTCGGAAACTCTAAACTTTGTATTAAACATTTTCCCGGAAAGTTTATATATTTTTAGATTCCTGTAAGATGTAACAACTACCATTATTAGATTATTCCTCAAGTTATATCAAGTTTTCGAATATTGGCCGGGGAGTGAACTTTTGAAAGTGACTGTGGTGAGAATACTACCTTAAATATAACTTAACTTCAAACTGTATAAATATAGAAAAGACCAGTGCATAATGGGATACCTAATAAATTTGTTAAAAAACTATATTTTTCATAGTGTTTTTCATACAGCAATATCTTTCGCAGATTTGATACTAATTCAAGAAATCGGTTGTTTTCAAATACAACTGCAAAGCAGGCATTCAGTATCTCTATCGTCATTTACGTGGCTAGACTTCGCAGAAAGTCAACTTTTGCTTTTGGGTTTAGATTTGCTTATTTTATTAAATTTGTTTTTACGCTTTATTAGCTCTTCCGTCTTATCGTAACGTGGAATTGCTTCTTTTGTAGAATATTCCCTCGACGAATGACAGCCGATGGATAACGAAAGGAACAAATTTTTTTATGAAAAATAACGAAAAATGCGGGCGCTTTTTCAGTTACGAGTAAAAAGAAATTGACCAAGTCTATTTAAATCAATGAAAATATACTACTTTCTTAGATCCCCCGCTTTGAATCGGTCTCCTCTATACATATAAACTTAATATTTATATTTGTCTTTATATCACTTTACTCCATAGTAACAATCGCTTATGCTCCAATAGGGTGATCGTAAGTAAACCGTAGAGCGCCACAAGGTGAAATCCGAAAATCCATACGACGTTCGACCATATTATGGGTGTTTTAAAGCCGAATGGTCCTATCGGATGATCTTTCGTCAATGAGTGATCAATTTCATCTTCATTTTCATCCTTAACGAGATCATATATCTCCGCCATATCCTCGATGTCCTCTATTTCCTTAACAGTCATTGCTTCTGTCGATGACAGCTTTTGTTCACTCCTTAAACTGTTGCTCGTTTGATCGTCGCATCTAATGACCATGCAGGAAGAAAAAAATTGATTTTCGTAACTACTTTCATTTTATCAGCTTAAATCCAATGGAAGCTAAATTTTTAACCGTTAAATTTGGCACAGTAAAAAATACCTAGCCAAAAATTGCATAAATGCTGTGAAAAAAGCTGAGACAAGTACATTTACGTCCCCAAATAGTCGTTCCAGTTAATCCCCTCCATCACCCAGCGTCAAAATACGGATTCCCACAAAAATTTACAAAAACCTGTCTAAAGTCGTTCATGGAAAGATGTCTCCGCACAAAAATCCTTTCTAAAAACCAACTCATCATACAAAGTTTTATGGGTAACCGCTTTCATTATTTTATCAAATTAAGTCAAATTGTACAGAGGTGATAATTTCATTCTCGTAAATGTTGTGAGTTCACAAAAAGTTGATAAATAAATAGAGATTTACTAAAGTTAATATGGCCAAGTACGTGGGATTTTATTATGTTTATAAAATCTCCAATCATGTTCATATGCCATTTCTCTAATTAATGCTTTATTACAACGAAATATTATCCTATGACTTGGAACTACAAGGGTTTCCAAAAAAAAAAAATACAGAACTGCATTAGCCAGCGTGAGCTTGAACGCTGCCACACTCTCATTTGTAGTATTTGTAGTATAGTTTTATTGGTAACAAATCGATAAAAGTTTACTATTGTACGTAGAGCGGATACGCACGAATACTTGTCCGGTCCGAAAATTTTTCGACTAGTCAGCTAATAATATGCTTTTTTGTTCACGACAAATTTTTCAACCACTCCGAATATTCGGATCACCTGATGCAGATTCGAATCTTACCCACCTTGGAATGCAATCAATTGATGACCGCTCTTACATGGCAGGCTTATTCCGGTTTGTAAAACCTGTTATAGTAAAAACCGGTGTAAAAGTGCGTATAAATGGTACCGGATTACTTATTCTGGGTGTACAGTACCATTTAGACGCTCTGTAACTCCAGTTTTCCCCCAGATATTGCAAAACGGGAATAAACGTGCCATGTAATAACGTGAGATATGCTCCACACGAACATTAATTCATCGATAACAATTGGTTAAAGGAAAAGAGGATAATTTGGGATACAAAACAATCCGCATATTGTGATTCCAAATTAGCTGTGCTTACTTTACTAGTTAAGGCCAAAATGTATGGTAGATTAATGTTGACTTATGTGACAATCCGCTCTACGTGCAATAGTAAACTTTTATCAATTTGTTACCAATAAAACTATACTACAAATACTACAAATGAGAGTATGGCAGTGTTCAAGCTCACGCAGGCTAATGCAATTCTGTATTTTTTTTTGAAAGCCCTTGTAGTTCCAAGTCATAGGATAATAATTCGTTGTAATAAAGCATTAATTAGAGAAATGGCATATGAACATGATTGGAGATTTTATAAATATAATAAAATCCCACGTACTTGGCCATATATACTTTAGTAGATCTCTATTTATTTATCAACTTTTTGTGAACTCACAACATTTACGAGAATGAAATTATCACCTCTGTATAATTTGACTTAATTTGATAAGATAATGAAAATGGTTACCCATAAAACTTTGTATGATGAGTTGGTTTTTAGAAAGGATTTTTGTGCGGAGTGATCTTTGCATGAATGACTTTAGACGGGTTTTTGTAAATTTTTGTGGGAATTGGTATTTTGGCGCTGGGTGGTGGGGGGGATTAACTGGAACGACTATTTGGGGGACGTAAATGTACTTGTCTCAGCTTTTTTCACAGCATTTATGCTGTTTTTGGCTAGGGTTTGTCGACTTTTTGTATGGAATTCATAGCTTGTTAATTAAACATGTCAATATTGTGTACGTACTGAAGTATGAAATTCATAGCTTGTCAATTAAACATGTCTATATTATGTATGTATCTAAGTGATGCAAAAGAATTGACATTTTTTTAGGCATTGCATCAAAATATGGTAACATTTTATCAAAAAGTGATTCTCTCAAGAATTGAATCCTGAATAAAAATTTTAGAGGTCGCTCAAGCGATTTTTTAATGATTTCGGCTAAAAATGGATATATGATCAAATTTCGAGCTGGTGTATCGCGACTGTGTTCGGACTAAAAATACAATGTGAAATATTGATCTAAGAAGTGTTCAAATGAATACAATCTTCGTAATTAACCGTCAATACTTATAAAATTATTAGATTACTTAAAAAGTGTAGTAGTTCTGAGAAGATACGACGCATAAAAGAACAACGAACAAGTAAAAACTTGATTTTTTTTTAATTTTGTAAAAAAAAAATTGAAAAAAATATTACACCGAAACATCCGTGCTAACAGATCAACGGATCGGAATATATTCCATAAAAAATGATACCGAAGAAATACTCCAATAGCATCAGAATGCACCGAAAGTTATTAAATATAAGTAATCATAACGAAACGAAATTTTGAAATAAAAAAGTATATGCACAAAATTTTGAGAGAAAAAGTTTGATTGGAAAAAATAATTTTGGTCGAAGTACTATGCGAGTTTTTCTTTTATAATGTTTGTTGATTACGAATTATATCCCATGAGCAATAGACAAAAAAAAATTGGTGAAGTTCTTATGAATTTTTTTTTTCTCATATTAAATATCTTTTCGCTCAAAATTATTTCGCATCACTTGATTCCGTTTTGCAAATAGTATTTTCATGTATTTAAGGTCTCTACCACTCTAGGGTGGTTTGAAACCATACATAATTCAAACCTAGGGTAGTTCAAACCTAGGGTGGTATCATACACCATTCTTTCAATTATATAAAAACGAAGAGAGTAGTTTCCAAATAAACATTATTATTGCATGCAAGGGACATTTTATGGTAAAAGAGAAGAGGGAAGAGGCACTGTTTTCGACTCCGTTCTAGAGTTTACGTTCGGAAAAATGAATTGTTGGGGCTAGGGTTAATAAAAAAAATTATTTATTAAGGTACTGTTCAAAAGGGTATTTATTAAATTACACTTTATTTTTGCACTATCACTCTTCTATCTATATATATAAACGTTACTTTAACCAAAACTGAAACTGACCGCGGTCTTTATAACCTCACGACTGTTCAAAGATATCAAATATTCACCGAACATGAGTTTATCATACACCATTCTCTTAGTTATCAAAAAAAAAAAAAAAACAGAGAATGGTTTCTAAATAAACTTTATTATTGCATTCGAAGAGCATTTTATGGTAAAAGAGAAGAGGCACCGTTTTCGACTCCGTTCTAGAGTTTATACGTTCGGAAAAATGGATTGTTGGAGCTAGGGGTAATAAAAAAAATTATTTATTTAGACGCTGTTCAAAAGTTTATTTATTGTTTAAAAGTTTATTAATTCCAAGAAATATCTCGGAACGATAAAGTTGACCGTTTGGCAATAATAATATCCAATGAAGACATTGAAAATTTTTATCGATTCCAGCGTTGGAAGATGGACATGGCTCTTCATAAGCTGTGGCTATAACTGAGGTGATTTCAATGGGATTTTCATTTTCATAAAAATATTTATTTATTCATCAATTTACCTATTTATGCCTTTGAAATATTCAGTTCAATAACTGATAATAAATCTTTTTGGGTATTTGGAAAGATCTATAACGAACACAAAAAATGATTAGTTTTTCCCACAAATATATTCTTTAAACCGATTCCAGCAATTTAGAAAAAACTATTTATCTGAATTGAAAAACCTTCCGTCATGGTGTTTATTATTACATTTAATAGATTTTAATCAAGAGTGAGGCCTTTAGTCTCATTTTCAACTCTGTTTTTTTATATTTTTTTCAAACTTGCGCACTTTGTTATTCTTTTGGATTAAACATAAATGCCTGCTCTCTATAATGATCCTATAGCAAATGTAGAAATATCGATCAAAACAAAAATTGTTTCATATAGTTGAAGTTGTAACTAGTATATGCAGAAGCTGCATTCAATAATTAAACTAGATAATTAAAAAAGCAATTATGATACATTGAGTAGTATTTTATTTCAACTGTAATTCCAGCTTGTTTTTTGATTTCGTTATTAAAAATTACTGTTTGAAAAGTCAGTGTAAAGGATAAAATATCATCTTTGTAATGGAATTAGGTATGGGTAGCTATTTACTTTGATACTTATGATTGATATACATCTTTTTAACAGGTTCTCCAAGATTGGGGGCTTAGTGACGCGATTAAAGCACTCTGTTGTGACACAACGAATGCAAATCTTGGGTTGAGAAATGGAGCTGCAGTACTTCTAGAGCAAATTCTTAATCGGGATTTGCTGTATCTACCCTGCAGGCGTCATATTTTTGAATTGGTGTTAGGCGGGGTTCGATGCACTCATGCCTGCCTCAACTGGTCCATCGATTCTTTTGTTAAAGAGATTTCAAACTGCCTGGACGACGATCGATCAAAGGGAATATAAAGTCGGTATAGAGGACGAGAAGATTTTTAAAAATTTGCAAAATCACCTCGAAGACGTACATCATTTCATCAATCAAGTATTGGAATCACAGGTGCAACCACGTGACGACTACCGCGAATTATTGCTGTTGTGTCTGATTTTCATTGGAAAAGTACCTTTTGAAAATGTACGATTTTACAAGCCAGGTGCTTTTTCGCGTGCTCGTTGGCAAGCGAGAAAAAATCAATCGCCGAAATTTGTACGTTCATCGTTTTGATCTACGTCAAGGCATGGTGTACAGCTTCATTCGCCAATGCGGCTCCCGATCATGATTTGAATTTCCTTAAAAAAGTATACGATTACCGGGAAATAAATGCCGTTGTGAGCAAAGTTGCTCTAAAAAAAATATCGAATCATCTTTGGTATTTGAATCCTGAAACTGCTGCAATGGCATTCTTCAATGAAACCATTCCCGTTGACGTTAGAAGAAAAGTGGCCAGAAAAATTATGAGCAAGCAGCTTGAAAATGAAAAACGAACTTCCAAAACGCTATGAAGTTTCTGAGTCAAATTTCGCTTCTCTGTTGGGTAAGACATTGATTTCTTCATAAGCCCTTAATCGATGAATTTTTTCGAAAGATTCCAGATCGACCATCGTTTCCTCAGAAACGACGTATCAGAGTGGCACTTGGACAAAAGTTATTAGGTTGGCTTGCAAGTTGTCAAAAAATTAAGCGTCGTTAACGACGTCGCAGAAAGAGGAATTAAGCTCATCACAGAATACAATAATAGATTGTTATACGACGAGGAACAGAAACAATATATCGTTAAAATTGTCCGGGAATACCAGAAAATATATCCAAATGTCAATGAAACAACTTTGCTTCGACCGCTCCACCAATAAAATTTTGCCTTGTCACTTTAAGCTTTATTTTTTGTATATGAGTTTCATTTTCGGAGTATTGTTCACTGCAATAACTTATTGCGGTGGGATGAATTTACGCTTTAGGTGTGATTCAAAGTTAAAATTTAATTTTAAGGAACTGTTTTATTTTTGATAGAAAGAAACCTTTTCTATTCTGTTTTAACTCTAGTCAAATCGAAAATTGCATTGGAATATCAATCAATAATATTGGAGGAAAAAGTCTCGAAAAGGTGAAATCGAAACGGTTCTTCTAAGAAGTGCAATTATGGAAATTATTTCTAGAAAAATCTACAAAAATTCTGTTCCGAACCTCACAATGTGTACAACATGTGTGCCAAGTTTTAGATTTTTTCCACCCATATTAAGAGTATGAGAAATAAATAAACCATAACTTGGCAAAATACATGCATTTGCGACCACCATAAAATGCTCTCATTAAGGGGTTACCCCCACTTGTAGCGCAAAAAAAGGCCTTTTTCATGATTTTTTTTAAAGAAAACTACAAAACTTTTTTAATCGATCACTATATCATATTAAAGAACACATCTTGAAGAACTTTCAGTAATTTTTTTATTGAAAAATATTACATTGTTAAGTGGCAAATGGCCGTCAATGAAATAATGTTTTTATTTATACGGTTTGCGGTGACCAACATTGCGGCGAAGTGGATCATCTGAAACAAAAAATGTGGATGGATTTAGTCAAATATAAGTATAAACTAGTCTTTAATCGAAGGATTTAAAAAAAATATTCATTTTTCACAAAATGGCGGACAGTCAAAGTTCTCACGTCTCTCTGCCAGTGCAATCCGTGCTTCGTCCATTTTATCAGCGTATTCGTGCGCGTTGTGTCCACAGCTCACTCCGATTGAGTTCAAATAAAATAATAATGATTTTGAACCTTCGTTGAATAGTCCAACGGCAATATAAGCTGCTAAATTTACAACGATTGCTCCACTCGAGACGATTTTTGGGCTGATTTTCCAAATAAGTTGATTGAAGCTTTCGTTGTTATTTTGATTGAAGCCAGCGACGCATCTTTCGAGTAAAGTTTCTTTACTCAGATCGTTGTATATAGGTCTGATGGCATCCAATACATTTGATGGAAGTGGTCTGTAATCGTGTTGGAAAGCCTCGTGTCTCGCCTGAGCTCGTTGATATGAACACCACGATTCTTCACCGATTGGACATTTCTTATGGTGTGGATTTGCATCGGTTGAACTGTAATGATCGAAGGTCGCCCATATTGCCTCATGCATATCGTGAACAGAAGCAGAATGGCGTCGAATAGCAAGTCCATAGTACACAGTGAGCTTGTCAATAAATTTTCCTGTCAGCTTTCCTTTACCACCAAGCTTTTTATTTTTTTTTACTAAATTACGAAGGCGGGATCCCATACGCTTTTGGACGTGTCCGATGCATTCTTTTTTTATAACTTCTACGTCGTCATAAGGATGAGAATTTACTAGCCCAGTGTATGTCTTCGAATCTCCGTCTCCAATATAGTAACGGTACAGGACATTATATTTTGCTATTGAACGCTTGAAGATTTCGATAATAGAGTCCACCTCCATTTTTCCCGAGGAGCCTTCGTGATTTGCACTGCAGTTATCTTCGTGTGTTTCGTATCATTCTTCGTATTCCGCATCATTTAGTTTATGTTTCCACGATTCACAGATTTTACAAAACGCACTTTTTACCACAAGATCAAGTACTTTTCCACTATAGTAGCCTATGACTTATGTAACTCCGAACAACGACGTATATCCTCGCTTCCTCCAGGATCCATCTCCGGAAACTGTTAATTTAGAAGTTGCATCGCCTGCTGCATTAGGTGTATTTTCAATTGCTTCTCGTACGGCTTTTTTAAATATTACATCTGCACATGTTTTCACAGACTCATAAATACTTTTTAAAATTATTGAATATGTAGTCTCGGTAAGAAACCTTGGCATGTCCATAAGTCCGCAAAATTTTTATGCTCCAGCCAATCCTATGCCGAGAACTCGCATAGTGAATATAAATCGACGATTTATTTCATACGAATGTGCCACAAAAGGAGAAGATGGTATCAAATTATCTGCACATGAGTCACATTTCACAACGACTTTGAAGCCTAGTCCTCTTGCATTTGCAGTTTCAAATTTAATATTTCCATTACACGTTTTGCACGTCACTAAACTTGAAATAGCAGCAAACACAACAAAAAAGTTTAAAATGCGATATTCAATATTAGGATTTTGATTCACAGTCATATCAATATTATCTTTCAGTTTCTTCGCAGACATGCTGAAACTTTCAGTTTCCGATTCGGCCAGGTTCGGGTTAAAAATACCCTTCCTTTTTTTGGTCGAGATTTCCGTAAATTATCACTGCTTCTTGTTTCTCGCGAACCTTTTTTTCGATCCATTTTTAAATGTAAAATAAATAAAAACTGCGCTTATAATATTGTGAACGGCTACTAGTAGCCATTCTTACTAGTAGCCATTCCTGCTACTAGTAACCGAGAAAACCTCGGTTACTACTATTGAGTCTTTTTGATCCAGAATAAAACCACTCCCGCCATTAGTAACCGAAAAAACCACGGTTACTACCATTGGGTCATTTTAGCCCAGAACAAAACCGGTCCCACTACTAGTAATCAAGATGACTGTGGTTACTACCATTGGGTCAGTTTGACCCAGAATAAAACCTTTTGCGCTACTTGTAACCGAGATAACCTCGGTTACTACCATAGGGTCATTTTGACTCAGACCAAAACTGATACTGCTAATTGTAACCGAGTAAAACTCGATTACTACCGTCGGGTCATTTTGACCCAAGCCAAAACTACTGCCGGTACCAGTAACCGAAGAAACCTCGATTACTATTATTTAATTTTAATGATTAATGGAAAATATTTCCATTGACCATTAAAATTAAATGGTTAATGGAAAATATTTCCATTAATCATTTCATTTAAACGGTTAATGGTTAATGTAAAATATTTCCATTGACCATTAAAATTAAATGGTCAATGGAAATTATTTCCACTAACCATTTAATTAAATCGTTAATGGTTAATGGAAAATATTTTCATTAAAAATTTCGCAACCCTGCTAGTGACACTAGTTGTAACTAGAAATCTGGTGATATGTTAGACTGTGTTCGTCGACGTGACAGCCGATTGACTTTTTTTCTTCATGTAATAACAGTGATACCCGTGAGTTGAAAAAAGCTTATAAACATCGCGGATGTGAAATTCTATATTAATAGTGACAGTTGTGAGGTTCAAAAAATAAGGTTATAAAGATCACGGATGTGAATTTATTAAACCTAGCCTCTACAATTTTTTTCCGAACGTAAACTCTACAAGAGAGTCGAAAACGCTCCCTTTTCTCTTTTACCATAAAATGTTCCTCGAATGCAATGATAAGGTTTATTTAGAAACCGTTCTCTTCGTTTTTTGTTGATAACTAAGAGTGTATGATAAACTCGTATTCGGTGAATATTTAATATCTTTTTCGTGAGGTTATAAAGATCGCGGTCAGTTTCAACTTTTGATTAAAGTGACTTTTATTATAGATAGAAGAGTGATAGTGCAAAAATGAAGTGTAATTCAATAAATAAGCTTTTGAACAGTGATTAATAAATAATTTTTTTATTAACCCTAGCCCCAACAATCCATTTTTCCGAACTTAAACTCTAGAACAGAGTCGAAAACGGTGCCTCTTCGCTTTTACCATAAAATGTTCGTCGAATGCAATAATAAGGTTTATTTAGAAACCATTCTCTTTGTTATTTTTTTTTTTATGACTAAGAGAATGGTGTATTTTATTATTCCACATGTCTAACCATTATTTCCACATGTCTAACTATTCAAACAACAACCCAAAGATGATCCGAACCCACCCTACTATTTCCACACGTCCAAGTATTCAAACAACAACCCAAAGATGACCTGAACCCACCGTATTATTTTCACATGTCCAACTATTCAAACAACAATCCAAAGATGACCTGAACCCACCCTGTTTAAATTCGAATTTTGATCCCTACTTTATTTGAATAATGCGTGCACTTAATTAAAGATCACACGAATAACGCTTATCATTTCAAAAAAATTTCTTCAAAAATATATCGATATTTCGAAAACCGTTCGAGATATCAAATTTTGTTACTCTTCATTTTCGTTTTATTTTGACTCGAGAACCCAATATCCGTCATCAAACTTTGGCGCCCCGGAAATCTTACTCTTGCCGGTTTCATCAACGATTTTTGAAAAATTACGAAAAAAATTCATAACCCCAAATTCTGTAATGCCAAACGTTTATTTCTATAACTTTTGGGAACATCGCCGAAAGTTCGAGAAATTAACCGTCACTCTGACTATGAAATTATAATTCAACTGCACAGAATTCCAAAAATCATTTGAAGAAACACGGAAAAAACAAACGATTCTATTTACTTTCGATTTAATCAGAAAATTTGTTTCATCTTTACAATCTAGAATTATAGAGACAATTAGAATTATTACTAAATTTGTTGGTTTTTTCATCTTTTCAGGCAGCTCACTTTTGCGTTGTGCCTTAAGAAATAAAATTTTCCATCGATTTCTACTCGTTGTAATCGACATTAAAAAAAAAAAGAATATCTAAAAGACACTTTGACGTTCCAGTGATATAGTAGAGAAAACATTATGATGACTAACGCGATTTGCTCAATTCGAGAGGGTAGTCTAAGCATTTCTTAATAACAATAATCAGTAGTGACAACAATAATAATAAAAATGATAATAACGATGATGAAGATGATGATGATAATAATAATGAATGGGCAGTATTGTCAATAGTTTGGAGTCAACAACGTCGTACAATTTGAGCGTTCATTTTTTTTGCTCCTTTCTCAATCGTATAATGGCCTAAGTGTAACGGTATCTCGTTTCAATTTAAATCGTCTCGGTTTGACTAACACGTACAATAGATAATAGCAGATATACAGTCCATCTAAGTGAAATAATTTATAAATTTTTTCTCCATCAAATTTAAACCGTAAATGTGAATTAAAATTTATATTAGAACTGAATAATTTAGTAAACGTTGTTGACACGATCTTGAATTGCAATGACAACATAATTAGCATTCGAAAACTTTATTGTCGATAAAAATATTTTTTTAAAGAATGGAATTAAAAATTTCTTGGTGCTTTACAAAGTAATATTATTTAATGACTAGTATGCAATCAATAAATTGATTAGTTTACCTGAAATATTTTCCAAACTATCAATCTTCAAATTTTTTTCAGAGTACAAACCTCCGTACATAAAGGACTTGCTATACAATAAATGAAAAAAGAATTGTAACGCACGTTCTATTGAAAATAATTGTTGGCTGTACTCACGTGTTGGAGGTTTCCTTTCTTTCGGTTATTGTTAATTAACTTTCGTTGATTGTTATATACACCACGTGTTAATACCGGGCTCAATCCAGAAGATTAAAAAAAGAACCAAGTTTTATTTAAACTTAAAAAAACCAACAACGATATTAACAAATTTTCACACTAAGATGATAGTAAAAATTTCGAATCTTCTTCATGAAGTTACAGGACGAAATTGGTTTCAAAAAGTAGCCGAATTTAGGAGAGGCGAAAAACGTTTTTGCCGTGGCTGAATTTGATATCGCGACCAGTTCGAACTCGACAGAGCTCTTATAGGGTTGTTTGTGGTAGCTACACTTTTTAGACTTTCGTGGATAGCGCACATATGTACTATATATATGGAGTCACCCGATTGGTCGACATCTCTTATGCAACGTTATGCTATGCTATGTAAAAGCATGTGTAATTAGCTTAAAAAATGCATTGTTCTATTCCCACGCGCGCTCTTAGATAGTGATTCTTATGTGTTCCACAAAACCGAAAATTCATTTGAATTTAGGTTTGACAATTGAAATCATGCATATAATCTGAATTTATTATTACGTAATGATTTCATATACGCAATGAAATCATATACATAATTTTAGTTTCTGAATTGAAAGGCAATCGAATCAACATTCTGTACACAAATTAAATAGTCCAATGAAAATTTGATTCAACAGAAATTAGATGCTTAATTAAGTCGAAATTCTATAATTGAGGTCATGTACATAATTTTAACTTTGAAATACAATGAGAATTTTGAAATGAATGTATGTAATTTTGTTTTGTTTAAATTTTAATTCCAGAATTAAAATTATACACAGAATAGAAATTGAATATAAGTATGTTTAGACATAATGAAAATTCCTGGTGATTAAAAATTCAGTATAATATCCATACAGCACAGAATATTGTTGCAATGTTGCTAGAATTTTGCAATATTGCATACATCCGGGAAATATTGTTACAATTTTGCAGAAATATGGCCATCAAATATTGCAAAAATGTTATTGAAAAAATAGTAAGAAAATATTACTATTGAAAGTTTGGTTCAAAATATAAATTGTATGTATACCATATTAGGGAAAATTGTCAAATAACCAGGCGTTCTAATTTGTGCTCAAACTTTGGGGTATACTAGAACCAAAGTGCACTCCAAGGGTTAACCTGTCAACAGGCGCGCTATGAGACTTTTTCTCACACTTATATTAAAACGATGACTACTCGAAAACTTCAAATGGCATAGGCATTTGAAATTTTTTCTAACTTCGCCAAATTTATTCTTCTGTATGATAAAAGAGTTGAACATTTTTTTTGAATTTTTTAATTATTATTTTTTGGTTTACTACTTATCGTTTATTACTTAAGAGCAAAAAACTGCAATCGAAAAACTGAGAAATGAAGATAAATGTCTAAATTAAGCGTGATTTCGAAGAGAATTCTAATATGAAGAGATTTAATGATAGCTAAGATTTCAATTTTCAGTAACAAAAATTTGAAGCTATTTATATAGTCATCAAAATCTCGATAAAAATTGATAAATTGTTCAACTTTTTTGAATAGCTCACGATGCGCGCCATCTTTGTGTTACCCCTTCTCTATGCTGTCTGCAATATTGCATTCGCACTGTCAAGGCTACACTCGAGGGTATTTTCTACACTCACCAGCATTCCCTAGTATACTACCCTAGTTCCTTTTATACTCGCGAGTGTAGAATGCAGCTGGCACGAACAAACTTAATGTTTCAACTGATCGGTGCGAATGGGGAGGGGGATGGAGAGGAGGAAGAATTAACTATATTTATGTAAATATGTATCAATAAATGTATAAGAGTTAAATAATAAATGTATTATTGTTTGTCAATCAGACAGTGGGCGCTTGAAAAATTTGTGGGATCGCAGTCAGGTCTTGCGGATACAAAAATCCACGTTGAATAGTTCCGAACGTACTGAACACGGCTGGCAACTCGGCAGATCAAATTGTCATATCAGGGCCGTCAAACTATAGTGCACCCAAAAAAATTATAGCATTTTTCATTTTTCAGTTAAAACTATTGAAAAAATCATTCACAAGGTCCACGGTCATTATTTTGAGATCAAATGATTATTTTAATTTTAAAGAATATTACAAAAATTTACGTTATTTCAATAATATTCAATATTCGCACTTCGTGTGATTATAGTTTTTTATAATCAATATCTGCGTAGTCTGTAGTCTTTTTTAACAATATACGTTTTTAGAACTTAAAATAGACGAAATAATAAACTAAAAAAACTTTTTGTTTAACAGTGATTTGGTATTCTCGCGTCATCGTTGTCTGATTTGCATTCTGTTGCAGTAAATATTTTTTAAATACTCTCATTTGCGTTATTGTGTTTTTCACCGGTCTTTGAATATAATGAATTTTTAGTCATTCTACGGTACTCTTGCGAGAGTTAAGTGGCTCAAACGCCGTGCAATCATTGTTAATGATCATTGTTAATCGTTTGTATTCATATAAAATTCAGTACTTTGGGGTTTTTGAGATCACAGAATACGAATATGGAATTAGATTTTTCAAATTCAAAATGACGGAACCAAAATGGCCGATCGAAAATTTCTGAAAATCTTTTGAATTCATATAAAATTCAGTATCTTGGGGTTTTTGGGATCGCTGAATTCGAATATGGTATTAGATTTTCCAAATTCATAATGGCGGACCTAATATAGCCGATCAAAATTCGGAAATACTCATCACGAACGTAAGTCGATCTCGATTTTGGAACAAGGATTTTTGATTCTTCTAGATTTGGATTGGCCACACTGGATTTGCTATTTTGAATTCCAAAAATCTGATGCCATATTCCGATTCAGTGACCCCAAAACCCCTAAGGCACTGATTTTTGTATAAATCCAAAAAATTGCAAAATTTTGATCAGTCATATTGGATCCGCCATTTTGTATTTTGAAAATCTGATACCATATTCGGATTCAGCGACCTCAAAAATCGCTAAACTGAATCCAGCATATCAATCGCCGGAACTTTTTTTCCAGCACAGGTGGCACGAAAAGCTAATATTCGCTTTGCAGCGAAGAGGTTAAATGTCATCGGTCACACTATGAATTTTTTTTCTCACACTTCCATTAAAACGATATTTACTCGAAAACTTCAAATGGCATGAGCATTTGGAATTTTTGCTATCAATTTGAAATAGATTTTTCTGTATGATGAAACAGTTAAAAAATGAAAAAAAAAAATAAAAATTTTATTTTAGATTTATTAGTATCAATCATCTTTATGCTTTAGGTTTTCAAGAAATGGAAATGCTTAAAAGTCACAATTACCGTGGAAAAATAATTTTTAATGTCTTATTTATTAAATCAAATACTTGAAACCATACATGTAAGAAAATCTGTTATTGTGTCACCAACGGTTAAGGTGTAAGTAGCGCACTCGCTGATGGGTTAAGTCATTGAATAAAAAAGGGGAATGTCTCTAGAACACAGCTAAATTCGTCCAACTAACGTCCACTTAACATTCCATTATTTCTTTGCGATTTTTAATTTTCGCATGCAAAATACGTATCCTACCGTGAATTAATATTGAGCAGAAAAACTTGAATGAGTTATCTCTTATTTTATTCATGAAGTTTTTATTCGACTAGGTGATTTAACGGACAACACCACTGTGACCCCCTATTTTTTTCACATTTTTCAAGAATTTTTTTTTGTGGGAAAAAAAGAGATATTCGAAAAATTTTTGTTGGGTTTTGTTCCTTGTTTATTAATGTATCAAAAAACATTTTTTTCACATTTTTCACGCTGCATGGTGGGGCTGGGGAAGCTCTCGCGTCAGGTGCTGTCATCTCCGCAGTGGTTCGCGGCACGCAGCAGAACTCTCTTCAACGTCGATCTGAAAAAAAATACCGAGCGTTTTCGTTAATAATATGATATTTTGAAGAGAAGTACATAGGGATTTGGAAAAATATTGATTTTTTAAAAATAGGCACGCCTTTGAAATTAAAGAATGATTTTTGAGCAAAATTTCTCGTCGAAAATAGGCTATAACTTTTATAATTATTGAGAGATCGAAAAAATCCTATGTACTTCTCTAGATAATCTACTTTTATTGATACAGTAAAAATTTGAAGTCGATCGGATAAAAATTGCTCGAGTTCTGCTGCGTGCCGCACTCAAAAAAGTGGTTTTGAGAAAAACGCGTTCAAAGTTTTAGGTTTGTTAATTTATGTTATAAATTGAAAAAAAAATTATTTACCTTCAATCAGCGATGCCGGCACCATATAGCTGGTCTTCAAGAAGCAAATCGTTGTTTCCTGATTCTTTCCTCGAACTTGTTAAGGCTTTTCTCGCTTCTTTCGCAGCGTCTGTGAGCGAGCGCTCCGCGAGCTGGATTCGCGCTGCGTCGGTCTCAACGCAAAAGTTGAAACAATATGGGCCGATGGTTATTCCCAACGTCTCCAGTACTTTCATGAGACTTCTCAGGCCATCATTGAACACTAATACCGCGATATCAGTTGCAATATCAATGATTTTTTTGCTTCCGGACTGGCACTTGGGGACTATTGCCCAAACTGATTTATTGCAGCTTTCGTTATTGTTTTGCGTATAGCCGCCCAAACAACGCTGCAGCAAATCTTCCCTGCTCAAATTTTCGAAGACTGGCTGAATTGCCTCCAATATTTCCTGAGGAAGAGGCGGTTTATGGCGATATTTAGAAATATCACCATTTGCGACCGCGCGCTGCCACGAACACCACGACTCGGCTCCTTCCGAGCAATTGTCATGTTGTGGCTCACTGTCTGTGGACATTTTATGTTTGATAGTTGCCCAAATTGCCTTCCTCATTTTGTCAACATCATCGCTGTTCCTCCGAATAGCCAAGCCGTAATATGTGCTCAACTCGTCAATCAATTTTCCGGTGAGCTTTCCTCTGCCAGACAATCCTTTTTTTTCACGATTTCGCGGAGGCGCGTCCCCATACGTTTTTGTATATAATTGTCTCCGTACGAGCCAAAAGAATACCTGAGAAAGGCGAGAAGAATACCTTGCGACCCTAAGGCGCCCAGCTGCGCGGGACCCCGAGCGTCGCGGACCGCTGCACCGCTCCACAAAATATTCAATATCTACGAAAATAATTATTTTTTCGACCTGGGTCCAATGGCATTTCAATCTTAAAAGTATTTTAGATTTTTTAAAATGGTTTTCAAAAAATCGATTTTTTGAAGCCGTCACAGTGGTGTTGTCCCTTAAGCAAGTGAAAGTTGTACCGAAGACCCAAGAATACCATTGCATTATACCAGGACCGGATGGGATTCTACAATGCAAAAGATATTCGCTCGCCACGGACTTCCTAACTTACCGAGTCTGGAAAAGTAAATAATTTGAAACGATCTGTTTATGCTTCACTTTTCCCCAGTTCTTACATTGTGATTAATGTTAACAACAATAAGAAAAAAATATAATGTTAGGACAGAAAATTATTAATTTAATCATTGAATTTTTTGAACGAGTGATTATAGAGCGTAGCTTTCGAACGAGTTCAATGGGGTTCCATCTACATTACCGATGAACTATGCTCCAATAAGCTCCAAATTTGTAAATATTCTTTTATCTAAAAATTTGAGAGAAACAATTTGGGAAAAAATAATTTTTAATAGTAATTCATTTAAAAAAAAAAAAAAAAATAAATCATAATAATAAAACAAAGCATAGCTTTGGAACAACTAATCGAGTCATCTAAAAAAAATACGTGTTACTGTAGACACCTCAGAGAATTTTTTGAAATTTTTTGAGATAAATCGAAAGTGACATATCGACCGAAAAAAATTATTTTCGTATATTTTTGATGAAAATGGTCATTTTTTAAACTCGAAAAATCCAAACAAAAATTTGTTCACAAAGTTTATGTAAAACTGCAACTCTTTTGTCTGAAACATTTTTCTGTTTAATCGTATGCTTACAAGATATAACGGTACTTAGAAAATTTTGAAAAACTCCAAAAAATGGGATCCAAAAATTTTGAAAAAATGTACACTACTCTTTTTAATATAATTAAATAATTTGACAAAATTTCAATTTTTTTGAGAGTGGACAATTTTTTTGACCGTTCGAAACCGCATGAAATGCCTCATATAGAATTCTTTAATTTGTGGATATTTATATTTTATATTTAGATTATTATTTTTTGGGATTGTTTAAAAACGAGTTTATATTTCTTTCAAATGAATAATTCAAATTTTTAGAATTTTTCTTATGCCTGCAAAATTTTCCATGTTGACTTCTCACACTACAAGGAAAATCATAAAAAATACAATATCGTTTGAATTTGACTTTCAACATTGTTTCGTATGAGATCATTTGAATTCGCTACTTGTTATTCATATAATGCACAATCGATTGCTATTCGTACAATGCCCGATCGATTTCAAATCTTGCTTAGTTTGTTTTTTTAAACTAGACTACAACTGGACGTCAGAGGAATTTATTTGAGTTATATCAAACGTATATGATTGCTCTGATGATGATGAATGTTAGTTTTGGCTGAACACTGAAATCAAAATTTGTTGAAAAAGCCGATTATTATTATTGGAATTGCAACAAAATTTTTGGTATTTCAACAGTATATTTTGCTGGTAGTCCGTTGAAATTGTTGAAATGCCAAAAATGTTGTTGTTAATCCCATAAAAATGGCAAAAATCCCCTCCCGGGGGAAAAAAACTCGGACAAGTTCATTGTGGTCCCTCGTTTTCCTAAATCACAAAAAATCCTACAAAAAATCCAAAACCCCACTAAAAGGAATTTTAAAAAATGCTCACCTATTTTATTCACATCCCGAAGAAAAACCAATCATATGGATCACGAAATATCCGGCCAAAAAACCAGACTTCACAATAAATGTTACTTTGAATTTATGTCCACAGAACAAAACAGGAATCAAAACATTAAAAAATTAGCGTAATTAAGATGAGAAAAATACCATTTATAATTTGTAAGATGTATTAATAGTCTAGAAAAAAAATAAAAAAGGTCACCATCTAAGTTACGTGCGGCAGTAAAATTTATGATATCAATACTAGGACAACTATTTATTTGGTGACTGAGAAGATATCAACATCGACGTACCGGCAACGTAGGGCATGCAGTTGGTGCATTGCTTCTAGGATCTCACAAGTCCAGTAGCTACGTGCAGAGCCAGTTGTTGGATGAGTGAACCCTTCCCTGTGCGCGAAAACGTTTGAAGTTGGTTTGGCTATGGCGCGGCCAATGTTGCCAAATAGTCTTTACTTATATGACCCAATGAAACAACATTGCCTGCGCTATGGCGAAAACAACGAAAAATATTCAGAAACCAGCCGGAAACTCGGCACACAAACGCATTAACATTGAATTACGTTTTCGCAAATATTTATTTTCGGAAATGATTTCATTTCTGAATTTAATTCCCGATGTGCAAGTATAGATTATTTTTATATGGGTGTTAAGCTAAGTTTCGCATAAGATCCCGTGCTTTTGTAATGTTAAAAAAAAAATCTTTAATTTATGTCCGTACATGATAGCACAGTTTGGTTTGATTGGTAATAATTTGATGAACGTTCACCACCGTACATTGAGCGTATACACACAGAGTACTTGTCCGGCCCATAACTTTTTATTATATATTATAAATATTTTATTATATTATTATAAATTTCTGACGGCGAAAAACAACGCATGCAACGAAAAGCACCTCCAATTTGATTTTCACTTGAATGAGCAATTTTAATAAAAAATTATGGGCCGGACAAGTACTCTGTGCGTATACGCTCAACGTACGGTGGTGAACGTTCATCAAATTATTACTAATCAAACAAAACTGTGCTATCATGTACAGACATAAATTAAAGTTTTTTTTTTTAACATTACAAAAGCACGGGATCTTATGCGAAACTTCCTGTTCCTGCGTGTTTTTCGTTATTTTAGCCACGGAGCAGGCAATGTTGTTTCATTAGGTCATATAAGTAAATACTATTTGGCAACATTGGTCGCACCATAGCCAAAACAAAAGTGGCTACTCGACTTAGGAGATCCCAGAAGCAATGCACCAACTGTATACCATACGTTGCCGGTACGTCCATATTGATATCTTCTCAGTCACCAAAGAAATACTTGTCCTAGTACTGATATCATAAATTTTACTGCTGCACGTAACTTAGATGTCGACCTTTCTTCATTTTTTTCTAGACTATGGATACTTCTTACACACCAATTATAAGAGGTATTTTTCTCATCTTGATAACGCTGATTTTTTAATGTTTTGATTCTTGTTTTGTTCTGTGGAAATAAATTCAAAGTAACATTTATTATGAAGTCTGGTTTTTTGGCCGGATATTTCGTGATCTATATAGTTGGTTTCCCTCCGGGATATGAATAAAATTAGTAAACATCAAAAAAAAAAAATTTAAGTGGGGTTTTGATTTTTTGTGATATCATAGGGAAACGAGGGACCACCAATGTACTTGTCCAGGTTTTTTTCCCCCGGGAGGGGATTTTTGCTATTTGTTGTACTATGGGTGTGTGTTTGTATGCGTAGTATTCGAAATGTGCGTAAATCATAATTATAATAATGTATCATCGCATATCCCCTTCTTGCAATTTAGGCTCACGGAGAATTCCAGTGAGTGATCCTTCATCTCGACACTTTTTGCTCGACCTTCGTACTGTCAATAAGTACCGGTCATTGTCTTCGTATATCAGTCTCTCTCTATATATATATATATTAGGGTGATTAAAAAAAATCGACTTTTTTCTCAAAGTCGCAAATGGATTGTGTTAATACTTCATGAAAAAGTAATTCTGTCAAAATTTGGGACTTCTGAAAATTTTTTTAGAGGTCGCGCCAACAACTTAAATTTTTTTTTTTCAATTTTAGTGAAAAATTAAGATATACAAATATCGATTTTTCGGTGTCGCAACAAAAATAGTTAGCACTCAGTACAGAGTTGATTCCCTCAAAACTTGAGCTTCGAAGAAAAAATTTTAGAGGTCTCCCCAGCAGCTTTTCTAAATTCATTTTTTTAATTTCTCGTAAACATCTTGATATAAAAAAATAAGGTAAATATTTAGAAGTGCAACTTTTCCGAAAAACGGCGATAGAATTTTTTTTCCTTTTCTATCAGTTAATAGGCATGTCTAATAATGATAATCCGTCGGGGGAGCTTGAAATTTTTTCATAGAACTTGGTTTTTTTAGCAAAAAACCAATTATTCAATTTTAGCATTTTTCCAGTTTTCAGTCATTATAGGCATCATTATAACATGAATATACGTATATATCCACAATATGGACTATATATACACAATATATAATAATATGGACTATATATACACAATATGATGTATATATGGTGTATATATGGAGTATATATACACAATATGGATGAACAAAAAATTACACATTATTATTGTGAAATTCCGCAATAGCTAGGAATTTTTTTCGGAAAAGTTGCACTTCTAAATATTTACCAAAAATAATTCTCTTCGTATCGCAGGTTAATATATTAGTTTTTCATGGGAAAGTAATTCTCCCAAAATTTGAATCTTTTAAAAAAATGTTTAGAAAAAATAACATTCAGTTATTTTTTTTACAATTTCGGGTACAAATCGAGATATTAAAAAGTAAATTTTTGTGTATCGAAGTTTATATCCTAGAATTTCATGAAAAACTAATTCTCCCAAATTTTCAGCCTAATAAAAAAATTATTAGAGGCCACACCCAGCGATTATCATTTTTTTTGCTAAAAAACGCGACCTCTAAAATTTTTTTTAGAAGGCCTAAATTTTGGCAGAATTACTTTTTCATGAAGTATTAACATAATCACTTATGACTTTGAGAAAAAAAGTGAGAATTTTAACGTTGAGTTTAGCTGAATTTAGAAAAAAAAATCATAATCGCTGGGTGTGGCCTCTAATAATTTTTTTATTATGCTCAAAATTTGGGAGAATTAGTTTTTCATGAAATCCTAGCATATAAACTTCGATACACAAAAATTTACCTTTTAATATCTCGATTTTTACCCGAAATTGTAAAAAAATATATCTGAATGTCATTGGAGGCATCTCTAAACATTTTTTTAGAAGATTCAAATTTTGGGAGAATTACTTTCCCATGAAAAGCTAACATATTAACCTGCGATACAAAGAGAATTATTTTTTTATATCAAGATGTTTACGAGAAATTAAAAAAATAAATTTAGAAAAGCTGCTGGGGCGACCTCTAAAATTTTTACTTCGAAGCTCAAATTTTAGGGGAATCAACTCTGTACTGAGTGCTAACTATTTTTGTTGCGACACCGAAAAATCGATATTATTATATCATAATTTTTCACTAAAATTGAAAAAAAAAATTTTAAGTTGTTGGCGCGACCTCTAAAAGTTTTTTAGAAGGCCCAAATTTTGGCAGAATTACTTTTTCATGAAGTATTAACACAATCATTTGCGACTTTGAGAAAAAAAGTCGATTTTTTTTTAATCACCCTAATATGTATATGAGGCATTCCACGCCAAATCGGCTACTTTTGAAATTCGCATTTTTTATTGTTTTGATTTTTTTCCTTCAATAGAACTCACTGAAAGCAACTCGTCTGATTTTTAAAAAAAATTTATGTCAACACGTTGATCGGAAATGAATTTTAGGAAAATTTTCCGATTTTTTTCTTCAGATATCAATAACTCGCTCAAAAATGCAGTAAACCTAATAGATGAGGGGTCAAAATTTTAGTTTTAAAACGTACTTTCCTTTAAGAACATGCAGTAAACTATCAAAACATTACATGAATCAATTTTTTCAATTCTAAACATAAAATGTTTTCAACACAATAAAAAATGTGAATTTCAAAAGTGGCCGATTTGGCGTGGAATGCCCCATATATATATGTTTCATTTATGTTTTTTATTTATTTATTTTCATTATTTTATATATTTATGTTTTATTAATATTTCAAGTATCTCATTCTAATCCATACATAACATCAAGAAACAATAAATTGTTACAAGTTGTAACTTATTCTGTAATGAATAGATAACAACGGGTAACTTTAATTTTTCTCGAAAAACTTAACTGTGTCGGAGAAAATTGTGTAGCAGAATTTTTACCAACTGAACGATTGGTAGAGCGTCTAGAACGCTTCAGTGAATAATACCTACGGTTGCCGTTTAAGAGCTAATAGATATTTCTATTTGTTCGCTGAAAAAACGAAGTTTCAAAGGATTCAGATTTGCAATGAATTGGTGAGCCATTTCTTTTCCGGAAAGGGAGCGGTAGGACAGTATTAGTTACGGATCTTCTGACGTAACATCACGCGGAGTAAATATTCTACACCCCATTTGTGTTATGAATAGTTATAACAATGCCATAAATATTGCATTACTGTGACGTTACCGTGAACGCTAGATACGCATCAACCAAGCGCCACGTAACAACATGATGGTACAATTTTATTTTAGTGAGTACGGGCATTGAAGCTTCTCGCTCCGGCCACAGTGTAGCGCAGAGCGTCGAGACTCAACCCGCGTACGCATAGTCCCCCGGAGGAGCATATATTGCCAGAGTCGAAAGACACCGTGGCCGCCTGAAAAGACGATCATGTACCAAATTTTAAAATACCACGGGTTATATCCCAGGTTGTGAATACAGTTTCTCAAGCAAGAGAGAGGAACTAATATTCGTACCTTTCTATTTGCAGGTTACTGAATGGGGATACTAAAATGTATCTCGGACAAAATACATGTCCCAGAAATTTGAAAATTCTCTATTTTTCTCCAAATGAGGTTAATTTAAACAGAGTTAAGTTCGAATTGTAATGAAAAATTTAATTAAATAAGGAACATTTTACTAAATTACACATTTTCTACATTCAAATGATAATTCAACTGCCATACACTATTTCAATATATAAAATTAATATTTTCTTATCTTAGTTGAATTATTTTTCGCTACAATCCAAAGTTAGCTAATTGAATAATTTAGAAATATTTAATTAGTGAATACTTGTGTTTACCTGAGATGGCATAGTGTGATGGCACCGTTTGGTTAGATTTCAATCGTATGATATGCTTTCAAAATGGAACGCTAGAATGCTCTTGAAACATGATGCTGCTATAACCTGACGCTAGAATACCCTCACAAGCTGACGCTAGACTGCAGTTAAAATCTAATACTAGGATGTGCTGTTACAATCTAACGCTAGAATGCGGTTACAACCTAACGCTAGCGTGCCGTTAAAACAACAGCACTGAATAACGTCACGTTTGCGTCAGTACAACGTCAGTCAGAAACATTATTTACTAACGAAAAAGAAAGACCGAAGTGCGGCAGTAGAAACCTACGTTTAATACGCCACAGAATGCTGGAATATTACCCAATTCTAGCGTTAGTCTAACGCTAGATACTTTTGAACGTCAGCTTTGGTTATTGGGATGAACAAAGCAGATAAATTCAAACCAGGATCCTGCCCAAGAAAATTGAATGAGTTATTAAGAGAATGGACTGAGAATAGTTATATCAGCTGCATTAGCTTCGCGCAAATTTCAATACAATCAGAACCAGAGCAACTATAGAAGGAAACTTTCTAAATGAAAATGTTTCAATTTATAATGCCAAATTAGAGCCAAACATGGGAAATACTTAGCACACATGTCCCTTCACAAAATTTTCAAAGTTTGCAGGCATCCGCTGCCTTCCATTGCTACATTTTTTGATACTATCACAAAAAGAGCACCCAAAGACTTTCTGAATGAAACCAATTTTTCTGATTTATTTTACCAAAATTAAAGTGGGAGAGTGAAAAAACATAACGCACGTTTTGTTCAACAAAATTGGAAAATTTTGGATATATCCATTGCGTTCTGAAGCCAGTAATTTTGATCCCATCCAAAAATGTGCATCTGATGACTTTTTGTAACAATTTTTTAAATTCATATTACCACAATCAAAGATGAAAAGTGGGAATACTTAGCACACATGTCGCTTCACAAAATTTTCAAAGTTTGCAGGATTCCGCTGCATTCCAAGTATCTACAATCCGATACTATCAGGAAAAGAGCACCCGAAGACTTTCTGAAACGACTTTTTTAAATTTATTATGCCAGAACTAAAGACGGAAAGCGAAAAAACACAGTGCACTTCAAGCCCAACAGAATTAAAAAATGTTTGATGTATCCATGCATTGGGTTTCGAAGACAGCAATTTCAATCCTATTCAGAAATGAGCAGCTGAAGACTTTTGTAATAAATTTTTCAATTCATATGCCACAGTCAGAGCCGAAAAGTGGAAATAGTTGGCACACATGCAGCTTCACAGAAATTTCAAAGTTTGTAGGTATTCGCTGCATACTACCAATGATACAAATTTTTATACTATCAGAAAATTAGCACCCGAAGACTTCCTGAAACAATTTTTTAAAATCTATTATGACACATTTAATAAAGAAAAGTAAAAGAACATAGCGTACAGGGTCTAATAAAATTCAGAAATTTTGAATGTCTCTATGGCGATTCGCAGACAAACATTTTGACCGCATCAAAAAACGAGCAGCCGAAGACTTTTTGTAATGAATTTTTCAATTAATAATGCCACGATCACAAACAAAATGTGAAAATACTCAACATACATGTCACTTCATAAAGTTGTCAAACTTTGTAGGTGCCCGCTGCATCTCAATGATACAAATTTTGATATCATCAGAAAAAGAGCACCCGAAGACTTTTTGAAACAACTTTTAGAATTCATTATGCCGAAACCGAAGCGGAAAGTGAATAACTTTCCCAAAAAATTTCCTAAAGTATGGATATATCCATTACGTCACAATGACAAACATTTTTATCCCATCCATAAATAAGCAACTAAAGACTTTTTGTTATAAATTTTTCAAGTCATGCTGCCGCAGTCAAAGTGAATAAGTAGAAATGCATAGCACACATATTGTCCAATAAAATGATGAAACTTGGTATATGGATCCACTGTGTACCGATGAGGTAAAAAAAGGGACCTAAGGTCACAGCCAAACTGAATAAAGAAAAATATGACAACTTATGAAAATAATGATGACACAATAAATCTAATTAGCACACATTTATTTGATCAAAGTTTTCGATTGTTTATTTGAATTCATTAACATATATACAATATTTCCGTGTTCTTGCCTTATTAAGAAATACAATTTCTGATTAAAAAGAAAATTTGGAGTTATAGGTTAGAGAACCTATTTTTCTCGCAGCTGCATGGGTAATCAAAACACTTATAAATAATTTTCAACCAAGTATAATTTTATCGTATAAATTTAATGCTTAACACTTTTTTTTCCACTGAACTTCGAAATAACTTCAAACTCGCACATCCCGCACTGTTTACGAAACTCTGATCAAACTTTTAAATATATACAACTTCAATAAAATATTGTCACCCGTAATTCCAGATCGGACAAAACTGCTAATTTTAATTTTTTTTAACTGAAAAAGCTTACTGGGTCGAGGAATATCGACAAATTGCTCAATTTGGGAATCAAAAGCGATATAAACATGGTAACCTGACTCATGTCAGTATTGAGGTTATATTTTTCGCTCAAATTCCAAAATTCCGAGGTTATCATTTTTATTTCGCTTATGATTCCAAAATTCAACAATTGCTGCGGTCGAGCGAGATGAAAGTATTATTATTATTATTACCGGTTTTCGAATAATAAATAAATTTGTTTTCCCGAAATTTATCCACCACACATCCCGCACTTCGCACTGTCAAACTACCGCGAAACGTTCAAACTTTCCACCGTATCGGTACAGAGGAATAGCCACAGTCGCGACCAATCAGAAACTCAATAGCATCAAGAAGCCTTTGATTGTGTCGTCTACGCACATATACAGACACGCCAAATACGTCGATGTGTTAGAGTCTTAGCATAATACTGAGCCGTGCAAAGTTTTTTCTCAGCAAATACGGCATCAATCGTGCTGATTTAAGGCTCAATCGAAAGACTTTTTCTTAATTAGTTTCCAGTTCAATTTTCAAATCATGTTATATCTCCTGAGCTCTGTAATTAATGAAAATGACTTTCAATTTTTACCCCCACCACCGCGAATCGTTTTATTCAGAGATAATATACTCGGCGAGCCTCGAGCCAGCAGACGACAGAGCTGCAAATGTACTTGTCCCGAGACTCTACCGAGACTCTTGATTCCTTTTCACATATCAAACACGTTCTAATACCTTTGCATCCACAGGCTCTGACAGTTTCCATTGCAAAACAATATTTCCAATGAAATCTAATGAATAAACAAATCAAACTTCGAGTACGTTTTTTTTAACGTATAACCTCAAAATGAGAAGAATGAGTTGAATGTTGATTGAATCATCGATAAAATAAAACACGAGACAAAGTACTGCCCCTATTTTCCAAAGTTAAAAACAATTGCTAATCGCAGTAATAAGATGCGAAACTGACACTTAATATTTTTTTAATACGATTCGTATACAGTTAACCTCAAATGACACAAGCAGACAATTGTGGCCACGAATTGAGCAACAATGACTCATAACCAAGAACTTTCCGCTCGATCGGTACACAAAAAAGATGCGTCACTCGCGACCAATAGAAACTCGTCGCTTCCGTCACCGGAGACCAACTTTCATGAAGATGGGTCATAATGGGCATCAAAAGCCCTTTGATTGTGTCCTCTGCGCGCATATACAGACACACTGAATCTTTCAATGTGTTGGCGCTTTTGCATAACTTTACATGTGCAAAGTTTTTTCTCAGCAATTACGGCATCAATCGTGCTGATTTAAGGCTCAATCGAGGGAGTATCGCGTATTAGTCTCCAGTTCAATTTTCAGACCATATGATATTTCTTCTGGGCTCCACAATTAAAGAAATAGATTCCCCCCACCACCGAATTTGCTTTATTCAGAGATAATATACCCGGGTGAGTCTCGGGCCAGCAGACGACAGAGCTGTCAAATGTACTTGTCTCTTCAATCAAAATCAAAAAATCAAAAAAATCAAAAAAATCAAAAAAAAAAAAAAAATCAAGAGACTCGGTAGAGTCTCTTGATTTTGACATTTTCATATGATTGATATGCCAAGCATCAAAAACCTCGTTAATAATTCAATTTTCAATCTGTCCTTAATGCCTTCTTCCTTCTTCGCCTCATTCCGTTCTGAGCTGCCATACTATCCGGACACATCCTCTTGCCTCACCTTTTCCTCTTCGCGTTCGTTTTCGTTTTTCTTTCTTCGTCAATTTTCATTCTCCTCGTTTCCGAGCACGTTCCGTGTGCGGCGATTGCTTCGAAACTTGTCGTTTGACGATGAAATAAAATTGGTTTGTGGCGAACCAAACGCTCTTCCCGCCATTCCTCTCAACGACGTTTGTTCCAGGGCAATTAATATCGGCCAAACACAAACGTTTTATCGATTTTTCTTACTATTCTTTCTGAATACAAAAGTTTTTCGTTTTATTGACATTTTCAAGGGTTTTCACGAGTCATAGTACACACGGAAATCTTTGTAAAACGCGGAAAGGAAACGAAATTTATTAATCGCAGTATCTTCAATAAAAACGTCTTATTTAACAGTAGCTTGCCAACGAAAACTTGAGAATAAAAACAGCTGTCTCAGCCAATATAACGATTTTCCGATAAATGTTACTGGTAAATAAATCCGCATTTTTCTTCTTAATCATATGTTTGAAAATTGAATTTAATATCTGATCGAAGAAAAATCGTTTCCTAAATAACGAAATTAATTTAAAAAAAAATAAATAAACGGTAAAAAATTATTACCTCTATAAAAAAAGAAAATATACTGATTCAAAATTTTGAAACGAAATCCGACCAAGCAGCTGAAAAAGCTATTTTCATTTGTATTATTTAAGAAATAGATGAAATTTTGTGAAAAAGACTTTATTTCAGAAGGATGAAGAAAACGACGCTATTTTCCCCCTCGGGATCTGCAACCATTTGAGGAAGGAAATGGGATGTTTTTTCTTTACCGACGGAGCAGCCTGGGATCGTTTTACTCGAAGAATTTCCGCGTTATCTTGGATTGGACGAAAGACACAGAGGATTATACACGCTTGGTAAAATTTACCGCAGAAAGGTTCCTGCAGGATCAAGTAAACATCGACAAAAATCCCACTATCTGCTACTTCAACTTGCTGTACATGTAGTGTCTGTATCGCAAATATACATACGTATATTTGCGAAGTAAACAGGAGACTCTTGCTAAGCCAATTGCTGGCCAGAGGCTAATTGAACACTGGGTTGGTTTATCAACTTGAGAAGAGGACGGCGAGTGAGTCTCTTTACTACAAGCTACTCAGTCTCTCTCTCTCTCTCTCTCTCTCTCTCTCTCTCTCTCTCTCTCTCTGGCTCTCTCTTTCGCAGACACACTCTGAATTATCCGAACTAATTGGATGGACCAACTTTGAGGAACTGCCTTCCGCGCTAATGCGACAGGGAAATTATCGCGGTTTCTCCCATTTTCAACCAAATGACGAGAAGACCACGTGACGAAAGTATACAACATTGTGAACTTTCAGGAAATAGGGTTTTGCTGTCCGCCAACATTCGAAGTGTATTCCTTCGTCACAACTAATTAATCCTTCAGTTATAATCAGCTCGAATGCAACGAGTTCAGCCAATTTGTAAAGTTATTGTGTGACTCCACTTCGAAAACAACGAATAAAGAACTTTCGAATTTTTACATTCTTTCGTTTCGAGATCGCAATTTGTTTACTCTGTTAATTCGTGGTTTTTGTGAGAACTCTTACTTTGCTTTGGTGCAGAAAATACTGTGGTACGAAATTTTGTGTTAAATGTGATATTCTTTAGCTTGGATCTTTCGATTTTTGCAACTTTTGTCTTTATTTCTATATAAATATGAATAAAAGCATGGAGCAGTTCGAAAAGATCAAAAGTCATGGGTAGGTTGTGCAATTGCCTCAAATGACTGACATTTGCTGAAAACAGCTTTTTAACTTGCGTCAAATCTTTATACTCTTCGAGCCAAAAGCAGCATTGTATTTTTTGGCAATGAGTAAATTATAGTTTTGGCTCGGACTGTATTTTTATAGTACGAAATGCGCAGGCTCAACTGGACGTGTATACACAACGAAGTCTCTTGGAACGATGCGCTCTCTGCACGACCCTTTTCTCTCCTCTGGCCATGTCCCTCTTTGTACAGAATCAAAAAAAAAAATCCTCTTCGCGAGTATACGCGAATGGAGAGAGGGATAATCCCACCAAGGTCGAGGGGAAGCCTCGAGGACAAACGCACAAGTCATTTCATGGCGAATCGACCTCACCATGACCTTCGATATCTTTATCCATTCGTTTGTTCTCTTCTTCGTAATCGAAGTCTTAAAAAATATTGAGCTAGACGAATTTTTCAGTTTCGTTTAATATTTTGCTCATACTTGTACTAACATTTTTATTTTTTATTTTTTTTTTTCATTAAATATTATTTTATTATTTTCCTTATTAAAGTTTTCGTTATCAATTTTCAACTTTAATCATTTTATTTTGCTAAACTTCGAATTGTTTTTTCAATGGAAAATACTATTCTTGAGACTTTTGCTGATCGATTGAATGAATTCGAAAACGCATTTTTATTTGTTCACGAAATGTACAAATGTCAATAAACATTCATCTATTTAGAGAAATATACTATTTATAAATAAAACAACTTTTTTTTACCCTAGTTTTGAGGCTTTCACGGCCATTATTGTTACAATAATGCCCTGATGATGCAAACGTTACAGTTTGCATCAGCAGGGCTGAGAGCTCCGATACAGAAGCTCCCTGGTCTCAGGTAGTCCTTATATACGCATGGCCATCGTTCCGGATGACTGCACCAGCCAATCAGAGTTTTTGATTGATCAGCTGGTCAATTAAAAAACCGGATCAATTAAAAAATCTAGGAAACATAGACAAGACCTAGAAATCCAAAAACACTCGAATATAACCTTAACAGAGACGGAGGTTACCAGGTCCACCCAATCTGGCACACTGTCCTCCCGGTTTTTTAATTGACCAGCTGATCAATCAAAAACTCTGATTGGCTGGTGCAGTCATCCGGAAAGATAACTATGCGTATATAAGGACTACCTGAGACCAGGGAGCTTCAGTATCGGAGCTCTCAGCCCAAATGATGCAAACTGTAACGTTTGCGAAACGTCGGGAATACGCTGAAACTTGACTATACACGGCATCCATCCGGAAGCCATAAACTATTGTAACCTTTTTTTACCGTTTTTTTATGTATTGGATGCTGACAATGCAAACAATTGATTGTAAAAGTGAGTTAGAGGCCTAAAATAATTTGTTGTTCAATTTTGAAGCATTGAATCATGTATTAAAAAATAGTTTTGAAAACGAAAAACATAGGGCGGGAAAAAAAACTTTTGGGTCGAAGGATTTTTCATGTTCCAAATAATTAAAAAAAAAAAATCAAACCACAAGTCTAGAAAAAGATTTTGCAAATCGTGCAATTTCATGCCTAATTCTACGTAAAAAGAAATCGTGTTTTTATTCGGTTTTCCATTTTCTAGAATGCGTTCGATTAACACATTAATCTTAGAACCCCAATGTAGTTTTCAGCACCAATAAACCCCAACGTGAGTCGTTCGTGCCGGTCGCTTATTTCACTATTCTATAGTGTACAAAAAAATCTGAAAAAATGCATGAGTCTTCTTTGGACCCTTAAGGAGGCTCCGTCATTAAAGGTTCACCAATAGAAGAAAATAATTTTTATAAGTATATCGTAGATAAAATACCCATATTCACGTATGCAAAGTTTCAGGTAAGGTCAACGTCTAAATAAGAGAGATAAAAATTGTTAAAATTAGAATTTTTAACCCAAGGCTTATGGAAAAGTCACCCTCAAAAGACTTGTATCAAGTGGTATCTTCGCATTCGCGCAATAGATATTGAACAAAAACTACAGTAACGTTGATCAGGTTTTATAAAGATTTCAAATACAATAAAAAACTTTTGGGTCAACGACTTATGTAAAAAGGTATTTAATGTTAAAATGTCGAAATACTGGAAGTTCTGACAACCCTAACGGATCAGCACGTCCCAAAAAAGGTCAAGAAAAGTCCCACTTGAGGCTCGGGGCTCAAGTGGATAAAAGTGACCCCAAAGGGAGTCCCAAATGGGATTTTTTCTTTGCTTCTCGCTCCGACCACAGCGTGGCGCAGAGTCAAGCGTTTTCGCGAGCACGCATCATCCGCCGGGAGGGCATATATTGCCGGAGCCGTAACACTTTGTGACCGTCTGAAAAAAGACCATCTCGTAGAGAATCCCAATAGGTATACACATAGCGAATCGCTTATTCCGGTTGCCTCGCTCGAAAAGGTCCAAATTGGGGCTCGGAGTCCCAATTAGGGACTTTTTTTGAGTTTTCACCCCTTAAAAAAGTCCCTATTTGGGATTCCGAGCCCCAGTTTGAGACTTATGACGTCATGTCCGGCGCATGCTTAAAAGTATCAACTACCTAATCTTATATTCATTTGTGATTGACGTATGGGTAGAAAAGTTGGTTTCATCGTAATAAAATAAATAATTTAATCGATTATTGAAACCAGTTATCTATTTCTCAACAATAACGAAATATTAGTTTTTATTAGAATGTAAACAGACATCTTAGAAATTTCATATCACATAGCGTTTACTAAAAATTATAAATATCTTAATAAATTACTAAAGCAAAATATATGAATCTAATCAAGTCCTTCTGAGCAGTTGAACTATTTGATCAATCCATTTTTTCAATAAATAATATACCGTACGCTCTTTTAAAAATCGAAAATTTTATACACAATAACACGCGACGACCCGCAGTCAGCTGGGTGTCATGAGTATGACAAAGAAATCGGAGGAGAGAGTAGGATGGAGAACTGCGACGTTGCCGTATTTCTTTATGCAGTACCGTAACATAAATTTGTACTAATTTTACGGTATTTATTTATCGATGTACAACTAATAATTTTTGTATAAAATAACTAACTGTATCATGACAAACATGCGAATTACTAAAAAAAAAAGGACCCTGTTTATGCGCCCACGCAAACCGGCCTTACGTGACGGAGCTTCCTTAACTGAATGATAAAAATTTTTCGGTGCCGAAAAAAAACATTTTTTAATAATAATTTTTTGCAAAAATCGCACACATTTAAGCGGCCTACGTCAAAAGGCATGGCTACGAATGACCCAACATTTGGGTTCCAGGGTTAAGAATAATGATCGATTTTCAAAACACCAGATGTTCAAATCTGTGCTCAAACTGTACCTGGAGTAACCTGTGTGAACTTGGCACCCGACTTTGAGAAAGTTGATTTTTCTTTTTTTATGGAAGTTTTCGATAACTAGTGGATAGTAGTGACACTAATTTCGTTAGTAATAACGCCAAAAAAATACAGCGAAAAAAAAAGAATGTCATCCCCCGGAATGAAAAAATGCATGTTTCAGCTCTTTCTCAAAGAAAAATGTTAGTAGTGGATAGTAGTGAAAATTTTTTCGTTAGTAGTAAAATAGAAAAAATAAAAAAAAAATATTTTAATTTTTGAAAATTTTTTAAGATGATTTTTTCGATATAATTTCTGTTTAAAAGTCTAAACAAGTACTATGAACGACATAATTGCACCAGAAATGTTCGTAGAGGTTACTAGTGAAGGAATTTTTAGTGTAGTCAAAAAAAAAGGTTGATTTAAAGCGAGTAAATTGAACCAAACTTGTTTCGAGATGATTTTTACTAAACATAATTGCCATTTGAAAGTCTATATGATTACTACAAAAGGTGGAGTATCTTTAAAATGTTCTTAGAGGTTAGTAGTGAAAGAATTTTTGAGTATAGCAACGCTAGTACGCTACAGGCCAAGGTTCAAGGGTTTAATTAAACTAATAAAAAAAATTCTAATGGCACGATATCTGTAAATGCGTTTGTTTTTCTTAATCTGTGAGTATTTCCATAAAATTTGGCGACTTCTCATTTTTTCTTTTTATCACAAAGTTTCTAGCAGTGACGCGGAGGAAAACTTTCGGTTTTATTCTTGCCACAACGCTTTGTAAATATTTATTACTTACTCCCTTTCTCTACGAAAAATTGAGCTTTTTTACATTTGAAGTCGATATAACGTGCACATTTTTTTTCTTAAGTATCTCTCATCCCCCACACAATTTCCATCTTAAATATTCTTTCTACACATTTGTGCACTCATATTCATTTTTGCGTGCATGCAAAAAAGCCTACTTTTATCCTCATCTCCCTACTTTTCATCCACGAACGCGCGTCTCTAGCTTTTCTTTAATCCCTTTTAGGTTTCGTACACACGCACACACGTTTTCTCTCTGTTTTTGCATGAAGTTTTTTTTCTTCCGTATTCGCAGTTCGTTTCACTACACCTTCCAAAGAGTGAAACTGAAACGTTTTAGATCTTTATAACTTTGCACTTTTATGAATGCAAAAACGTTAATTCCCTGCGCCTCTTTCTCTCGTGTTTAATATTTTTTTCAACGCCCAGAGTGTTTTCTTTCTCTCGTTCCCTATCTTTCCTTAATCACGTAATATCCTAGCAGAGATGATCGTATAATTTCTTCTCTTCCTCGCAATTTTGCTTCGCTTTAAAGTAATTTAAATGTTTTTTAAATTTGTTCAATTTAAAAAACTCAGCTCGCCCTTTTTTCCCTCTCTATTACGAATTTCTCGTACGCATAAAGATTCGTTCGTTTACCCCTTTTTCTCGTTTAGCACACTCGCTCTTGTGGTGTTTATTTCTTTTTGTAAATCGTACGGGGAGTTGTGCATCGTTGCTCAAACGTATCGCGCCTTTGGTCGCTCTACACCTGTCCCACTCTTGCCTCTCTGTCAGACGTTCACTCGTGCCTTCGGTTTCGTGTGCGTCCGTGTGTTTGTCTGTGTTGGTGCGGTGAGCGCCCTTCTCGTATATACTGGATGGCTTTGGGTGGGGAGGGACGGTCGGTGGATTTGTCGGAACGACGGAACGCGCTCACGAACGAGACAGTCCTGCCGCGGGATTGCGGATGTTGTGTTGGGGACTTTTCTTGAACTTACGCCTGCGTATATTATTGTTATTGCTTTGACGTTTTGTGACGCTGGATTTTCACGTGTATGTGTGCGCAAAGAGCTACGAACGAGACACGCGACAGGCGAAACGCTTGAAAAGAGTTCCAATTAGGGAACCGAGGAAGTACCCAGCTTAAAAAACGATAAACTCAATCGTATAAATATATAAACACAGAGCACGTATAAGTCAAAATTTTACGCGTAGCGTTTCCTTCGGAGTGCAAACGACCGCGTGATCCTTCCGAGTATTTTTCTCCTCTTTTGTGCTTACAATCATCGATTTCTGCCAAATTTCTTTAATTGAAGTACGAAATAAGAATGTTCGAAAATAATATTCGCGTTTTAAATATCCAACGACGAGTGACGTTATGATGAGATCACGTTGAAATTTGTAAAAATCTGTGAACAAATATCAATGTCATTATATCCCGCCAAATTTTGTGTTTACCATTGACAACGTGGTTTTCGAACGCATGGTGCATTAATGTGACTGTGATCCTGATTGGAGCATCCGGATGCTCTCATCCTCCGACAGCCAATCGCAAAATGTTTGTTATCGAACGTCGAATGGTGTTCTAAACTTCGTACGGATAGATACGACCACGTCCTTTCGGATTTAATATTTGTGTATATTGGGTTTTAAACTTAGTTCCCGCTGTTTTTCAATAAAAAAAAAAAATCATTTATAGTTTACGGTACATTCTATTTTATTCGAAGTATTGTCTTTCAGAAGATACGACCTTTTCCCATCTTTCACGCAACAAATGGATTCTACGCCAATAGAAATCGTTGCTTTTTGAGGCGATCTATTCATCGATCCATTTTTTGATATCTTCAAAAGACTTAAGGTATATACTGTCCTGCATGCTAGTCAAATGAGTGCTAAATGTTCACAATTGTTTTATGCCAAGCTTAATACACAATTGAACGTAATGTTAGCGGCTTTATATCACAGCGTGTCTTATTAACGTAGAAAAATTTTAAAAATGATAGATTTGAGAAATCATCAACTGATAAATGCAAATTTCCATGATGGCACATTTTCATCGGAATTCATCAAAGAATAATCCGTAATTTTTAACCAATTGCAATGTACCACGTCTTATTTTGTTCCTCAAGAGATCCTTTACGAATTCACCACGTAGATTTCTTCTAAACTTAATCGTTCTACTGTTGCAACCAATTGTTTATTTAGCGAAAAAAATCTTTCATAAACAAATTGCTATAATTTCCAAACAAATAAACTTCGAAAAAGTCTACATGGTGAAATCGTAGAGAATCTCTTGAGGAACAAAATACGACGTAGTGCATTAAAATCGGTTAAAAAATACAGATTATTCTTTGAAAAGTCCCAATGAAAATGTGACATAATGGAAATTTGCCACTATTAGTTAATGGTTTCGCAAATGTATCGATATTAATGTTTTTCTAGGTTAATTAGACATGTCATCTTACAAATTCACCTTCACTATGTATAATTAGTGCATTAAACTTGGTATAAAAACATTGTGAAGTTTCAGCACTCATTTGACTAGCATGCAGTACAGTATTTACCTTAAAATGCTGTGATCACAAATCATTCTGAATCGCTCGAAACAAATGATAATCAGACGGTGCTATGTCCGATGAATACGACGGGTGAGGTAAGACTTCCCAGTTCCTGTCTTTTATATACTTTTTTTACGGTTTCTGCTACATGTGGCCGAGCATTGTCATGGAGCAAAATTAGTTTGTTATGACGTTGGTCGTACTCAGGCCGCTATTTTTTCAACTCCTGGTTTAGTTTCATTAATTGTTGTTTATAGCGAACAGCTGTGATCGTTTCATCCGGTTTCAGCAACTCGTGGTACACCATACCTTCTTGATCCCACCAAACACACAGCATCGCCTTTTGAGCATGAATATTACGTTTTGACGTTGATGGACCTGGTTCACCTGGCAGTTCCCATGATTTTTTTCGTTTAAGATTTTTGTAATAAACCTATTTCTCATCGCCAGTCACGATTCTATGTAAAAATGACTTCCTTTCGTATCTTTCAAGCAGCAATTCACAAATCGTTTCTCGCTTTTCGAGTTCTCTCGTTTAATTGATGTGGTAACCAATTTCCTGCTTTTTGAACCAGTCCAAGATTATGTAAACGTTTGCTAACAGCCATTGCAGTAACATTTAATGTATCAGATAATTCGTTAAGAGTCTGACATCGATCTTCATTGAGTAAGGCTTCCAATTCTTCATCTTCATATTTTTTCGGCTGTCCTGGACGTTCTTTGTCTTTAAGGTCAAAATCGCCAGTTTTCAATCGTCTAAACCAATCTCTGCACGTTGTCTCAGATAGAACATTTACACCATAAGCTTCTTGAAGCAAGCGATGAATTTCAGTAGCATTTTTTCTTAAATTAAAGCAAAAAAACAAAGCTTCCCGCATATGCTGTTTCATTGGTTCAAAACCTGACATTTTCGATATCCCCTTCTAAAAAGTTGGTGAGTAACGCCCGAAGTTGGTGACCAACGGGGGGTATTGTTGTTGTTTTATTCGTGCTGTGATTGGTCGCTGGGCTGTTATACACGGGGCTTTCAAATTCGGAGTCCCGCTGTCAGTTTGACAGATGTGTACTGCCAGTTTGACAGTTGTGTATACGCGAGTGGTTATAAGCTTTCCTGTTGCTTGCAATTCGTCGTTAGATAGTAAATAATTAAAATAAAATAATTATTTCGTTTTTTATGTCACTTTATAAAATAAGAAAACTTTTCTATTAATTAGAAATATCACTGGATTTTTGTTTTAATTCAACAAATCAATACACAAAAGCAAAAACTCTTCTTCCTTTTCTTTTCATTCTCTCTCGCCCTCTCAATTCTCAAATTCAAACCTCCGGATAAATATACTTTTTTGGAAAGTTGGTCAACACTATATTTTTTTTTTTGATAATCTCATGTTATAGAAGGGAAAACATGCGAAAAATAAACGTTTTCTATGAATAATCTGTCGTAGGAGTTGTTTTTCCCCATTTTTCACTACTCCGAAAATGCTCAAATTCAAATCTCCGGATAAATATACTTTTTGGAAAGTTGGTCGACACTATATTTTTTTTTGTATCTACCAACCTTCCTCTTGAAAAGCCCCGAAGGTTTTTCTTTTTTAATTGAAAGAAAAAAAAATACGATTTTTTTCGTGTAAGTACGTTTTTTTCAATGTAGGCCCCATTTTGAACGAGTGTTTTGACATTTAATTTTCGTTTTCGTCCAAAAATAAGTTCAGGGCCATAAAATATGGCTAATATACTACAAAAAACGTCTCTACAAAAAAAATGGAAAAATCCATATTTACCGAAATACAACGGTTTGAAAAACGTTTTGGGTCAGATTGACCCAGTGTGCACTTATAGATCGGTGGCAGAAGTGAGCAATCGAAGGGTTAATGTTGTAATTTGGGCGCAGCAGCGCAAATAAACCCCTGTACGCGCGCTTCAGCGCGCGCTGGTATACCCTAGTTATATAAAAAGTAGTGCGTACAAGTGAATTCACTCTCAAACACTGAATATTGCAGATTATATCTAATAATTCAACACAGTATAGTTTTAGTGTTACTTCTATGAAAATAATACTAGTTACGCCATCTCATATAAAACAGCGAGAATTAAGTCTAAAACCCAATATGAATTTGGAAAAAAGGTCTTATCAGTGTATATGAAAGATAAAGTGAACTGGTGGTGAAAGTTTGTCTTGACTGATGATATTTTGGGAAAACAAGAAACTCCATCGCCCAACGTTATTTGGTGAGTTTTATTTATGTTTTTTTTTTGCACTATTCCTTAAGTGATTTTCATGTGAAGGTCTTGTTTGAATTTCGTGAATGCTACGAATCTTTGGTTCCATTCCTACCACGTTTTTGTGGAGTTCAGGCTACGAAAATTGGTCAAAATTCTAGATTTTTGGTTTGGTATGAAATATTGAGTGAAATAGATAGAAGAACTTTCGACGGCATTTTGAAAATTGTAATTTTGAGGATTAAAAAAAAGAATACAATTTTCATTTGCGGAGCAATGATGAATAACGATGTTTAAAATTGGCGATGACATATTAATTTTCGACAACATTTTTGGTGATACTAAAACAATATGTCACAGTCGCTGCCTAATCTTTATAGTATTCCTTTCCCTTACCTGCCTCAGCCGAATGACCGTTACCCTGCAGCCTAAACTTTCCCTCGTAAACGCAGCTTATCAAGCTGCGATTGCTCATCTTAAATCATTTTACTAACTTATAGTCCGCATCATCCTACGCAAACTACGCATACTCATATTTACTGTTTCATAACCCTGTAATCCTTCAAACTACAATTGCTCATCCTTCTATCCGCATCCCGCATCTCTTTTCTAGGACTGTTTATAGTTACTCATCTTGACCCTGCATCCCAAGCCTACGGTGATTCACCTACCTACCCTGGTCCTCTATCCCAAACTCTCTAATGGCAGGACGCTATCCCCACCGAGCATCTGTGATGTCAGATAATCCTCGAAAGAAGCGTCATTCGCGTTAGACTATAAGTATGCGTGCGGATGCAAACACGGGCAGAATTCGAGTAGCCCGCGAGTTTCTAAGTTACGAAATCCTTGTCCGATATAACTTCGAATATACTTACTTTTTCCTTTAACTTGAACTCCTTTTTATTTTAACTTCAAGCATCCTTAGAGTGGTGCCTGCTCTCTTAGGCACTGGCGATCCTGTAGTGACAAAAACTCTCCAAATAGTCGCATGACAAATAAGAGTTTCCTTACAAACGATATTAACTTTAAGGTTATTCAAATAGATGAGAAATAGTGAAGAAGAAACGAGGGTACAATGACTTCGTTCAGATGCGAATAAAAACTAAATTGAGATAGAATGTGAAGGATCGTGAAAAAGGAAGGGAAATAAAAGGAAAAGAGAGAAAGAAAATACAAAAAAAATGCACTGGACGTAAATGAGAATAGAATTCATCAGAACCGAACAAACGGACGTGTAACGAAGTTAATCATCTTCTACTGTTCGTGGGTGGAAAGCTCTCTTCCGCGCGGCGTTAGTCAAATCAACTCGAGAATTAATTAACTTTTTTCTCCCTCTTTCTTTTCATGCACCTCAGAAAGAGTAATCAGTCAATTTCATTTTGCAAAGGGATTTTGACGTTTATTTCTTTATTTTCTTTCCATATTAGGACTGTCCAGCAAACGTCACGTATTTCGCTATATTTATAATTTTTTTAAATAACTTTTGTGTAAAAATAGGAAAATGCGTGTTTCCTATTTTTCAGCTGGTTTTTATGATTGTTTTATGCAGAATATTTTTGCACATATTGAACGCATTGAAATTTAAATATTTGGAAAACAACCAAGATACATTCACTTTCATGTAATTATATTATCACGTTGAATAAAGTATGCAAATTTTTTCTAAACGTTAATTCAGCCGAACTGAAAAAAAAAAAACAATTTAAAAAACTTCGCAGATTACAGCGGTGAGAAAAAGGTTTAGTAATAATAAAAATGAAGACATTTCGCAGCATTCCAGAACGATACAAGTTTCAACAGCAATTAAATATGCAAATAACATTTTTACAGAGTTTTAAAAAATGAATGGAATTAAGGGTCGAAATAAAAATGTTCGCAACGTTTCCTTTTTGTGAAATGCAACACTGTAAAAACAAGAATGATTAACCCTTAAAGTTTACATTTCCCTGTAATCACATAAACTGTACATCGGGTCCAGACGACCCTAGAGTTTTTAAACTTTTGCCAAGTTGAAAGTAATGCGTATCAAGACTTAAAAAAATTTGTGTAGGTATCATTTTCCTTGATGGATCGAAACAGTTAATTTGACGAAAAAACTCTTAACATGTTCGAAAAAAATTACAAATTTTCAACATTCCGGGTGTTTAAATCTGGGCTCAAACTTTTCCTGGAATCTTCTTGACCCGAAGTATTCTTCAGAAACAAAAATATTAAATCTTAGGGTCAAAATAAGTTTCTGGTTGATACAATCCGATATTTAAAAAAAATGAATCCGATAAAAAATTATTGAAAAAGAATTACGAATTTTCAACATTTCAGATGTTCAAATTTGGGCTCAATTTTTGCTTGGGGTCTTCTTGACCCGAAGTATTCTTCAGAAACAAAAATACTCAATTGTAGTGTCAAAATAAGTTTCTGGTTGATACAATCCGATATTAAAAAAAATGAATCCGATAAAAAATGATTGGATACTTTTTTCCTGACATTGAACTTTACGCCTATTGAGGTCGTAGCGAAAGGTCGAGTATTATACAAGATATCAGATTTGAAACATGTTGTCGATTGAACTCACTATTTTCTTCAGAAAAAAAATTGGGAAGAATTTATCGATAATTCAAATGAGAAATTGAATTCCAAAATTTGTAACTTTAACCTGGTGTCTTATGACGTAACTCTTCGGTTTTTATTCCGATCGTATATTATACATATATTTAATTATTAGATAGTCATAAAGTTTTGATTCTCAGTTATAAATCAATCATCAAAAATTGATATCGTAACATAAAAAAACGAGTTACCAACTTAGTTCTTGAAAAATTTTGAGTTAAAGTTTGAAAAACCCCAATAAACTCGATTAGTCGATCCATTGGTCCGCGCTGAAAAATTCTTTCAGTGAGCTGGCAACGTTACACATTCGTGACAGCGGGAACATAACCTATGTTAGACGCTGAAGCACAAATTTCGTCGAAGGCATCAAATGTGCGATCACGAGCGTGCAAATGAATTTTTTTACCAAGAACACAACATTTTAAGTTGTCTCGAACATAAGCTTCCCGTGTGGAAATTCAGTTAGGGCCTTGGCTGGGCCCTGATATTATTTTTCCCTTACTCTGTTAGGGCTCCAATATGGAAGCTCGAAAGGCCTTTTGTGGGCCGGTCATACTTTTTTCAAACGTCCGGTGACTCTCTGTTTTTATCGTTGTTACGGAATCTTTAGAATTTAATTTAACCATAGAACAGTTTATATCAAACATCTATCATTATTTAATATATGAATTATTAAATAGAAATGTGAGAAACAGGTCATCTTCATAAAGTGTCATGTAAATTAGACGATTTTCAAAGTTATAATTCTTTTCTAAAAGTTCGGTAACCTGGCTCGATATTTTTCCAGTGGACTGGGATGTGTTTTTACTTTTATGTACAAAAAAAATCTGTTAATTGTAAAATATTCGAGTTCGTGAAAGGAATACCTTAATGTAACAAAAATGTTATATTTACCTCGAATTTGCAGCTTTTGAAATATTGAAAAAATAACATACGTTTAATTTGTGGGTTTTTATAAAAGATATAAAAAAAGTTTGATCCTTTTCATAGCCTGAAGGTGAACAAGAAACAATTTGGTAAAATTGAAAGAGAAGAAATTCTGTTGTATTTCAATGATACAAACCCCAACATATTTTGTTATTCTCTTTGTCGAAGAACATTCGACACAATTATATTTTACAGTATTATCGATGCAACAAATCACTTCAACGTGCCTGAGAGCATGGTTTTTCCTACAGACAAAGGCAAATACTGGTTTGAGAGTTTCTCCGACGAATTGTTCATGGCAGATTGATTTTTGCATTACTATTTTTCCCAGTAAGCTCATAACTATCCGCGGTCTTTATTCGAGAAATATTGTTTGTTTTGTTGTTTGTTCGCGCAAACACCGAGAAACAATTATAATAATAGTACATCAAGCACCTAATTGTACATATATATATATATATATATATATATATATATATGTCTTTAAAAGTGGCTCATTAGTGGGAAGAAACACAAGTAATCATGCAATCTTTATTAACGAGACCATCCTTTTTCCAATTCCGGTTCTTTGCTCATGTTCGATCGGTATATTTTTCTGCAGACAAAATGTACTCGTGTATCTAATCAAGTAAGAATTTCTGACTGAATGAATAATACGGGGATTATTCAGACGAGAAAAAAACAAGTCAATTATAATGTCCGGGTATATTATATAAACACGAAATTGTATTTTCCCAATTTGTTGGGAATTCCCCGAACTCCACCAACGTTTCAGTTCGAGTAAAATAATATGGAATAACTTAATCATTTGAATTCTATTATGAGCATAAGACTTTAAAGATTTATTTAAACAATTCTATTTGAATTAAAATTAATTTTTAAAATACTATAGCAATTGTATAAAAGTGAAGATTTTAAAGTTAAATTCCAGACATTAAATTAATTAGGAGAAAACTTTATTGAATTTGTGGAAAGAAAATGATCATAAATTCTCGATTTTGCTTTTAATTTGTTTCGTAATTCGGTCTAACGCTGACGTAAAAAGTCGAATGAAATTTTGAATGCATGATACACACGTACATAAGTCATAGAACAAGAAGCAGACTCGTTAAGCGACCTTGACTCTGGTTAATCCTGTCTGAGCGTATTTGCATTAATATCACTACCGCATGTTACGGAAACTGGTGACGTAATAAGTGTACATTATTATCCGGACGAACAGATATTTGTCGCGGATTTATTCTCGCCTGGGTTCCGTTACTGTGGCTTTTGTCTCGGAGGCTCATTGTCCTCGAGACGACGCGAGAGTACCACTTTCAGAGAACTAAGGTAGCATAATGTTGGTCTCTGAGTTTGCCTCAATCATATTTTAATACAGCCTTGAGATTTAATCTCGCATAACTCTGGCGTCGATTATAAAATTTATATACGTATATACATCGATGAAAAAGAGAGGAATAGTGAAATGGGAGGTAAGAAGGACCGACAAAGAACAGCGACAAAGAAATACACCTCACAGGGCTTCAATCTCTTTCATTCCCTCATCTCATTCAACCCTCTCTTTCTCTTCTTTTCTCTTTCTTTTACCATTTTCTTTTTTTCCTCCCCTCTGTTTTTATCTTTCATCTTATATACTTCTTTTCATCTCTTTTCCTCCTGCTTTCTTTTCCGCACTCTGTCTTTGTTTTCTTTTCCTCTCCCTTTCTTCCAGATCTCTGCCTGGCTGTTGTCTATCGTCTCTCTTTTTCTTACTCTCTCTCTCTCTCTCTCTCTCTCTCTCTCTCTCTCTCTCTCTCTCTCTCTCTCTCTCTCTCTCTCTCTCTCTCTCTCTCCCTCTCTCTCTCTCTCTCTTTCTCTCGCTCTCTCTCGCTCTCTCTCTCTCTCTCTGCGCCTTTTGGCTTTACCTTCTCTTTGTTCTTTCCCTCTTACATATACTCTCTCCTGAAGGAACGTTCTGGCCCTCCCCTCAGGCCGTACAGCGTGTACCCGTTTTGGTATACTCTCTTGAGGTTAGTTACACTGGAATCTTACCCGTCCGACCGGTAACGATACTGGTTAATCGATGAACGTGTATATCTGTATTTACGCTCGTCTGTTTTTCCGTAGAGTTTCATTTTTTTTTTCCAGACCTCGGAGCATTTGGCTTACTCAGAACATAAGAAGCCACTCCGGATTTTCCCTCTAGTTATATTTTCGCATTGTCAAATTATTAATTAGACTTCATCTTCAGTTTCTCTCGAAATGCTGAAGTTGTGACGGTGTGTTAAGGAGGTCGTAGCGAAAGGTCGAGTATTAGAGAAGATATCAGATTTGAAACATGTTGACGATTGAACTCACTATTTTCTTCAGAAAAAAATTGGGAACACTTTACCGATAATTCAAGTGAGAAATTAAATTCCAAAATTTGTAACTTTAACCAGGTGTCTTATGACGTAACTCGTCGGTTTTATTCCGATCGTATATTACATATATTTAATTATTACATAGCCATAAAGTTTTCATTCTCAGTTATAAATCAATCATCAAAGATTGATAAAGTAACATAAAAAAAACGAGTTACCGAATTAGTTCTTGTAAAATTTTGAGTTAAAGTTGGAAAAACCTCAATAAATTCGATTGGTTGTTCGATCGGTTCGCGCTGAAAAATTTTTACAGTGAGCTGGCAACGTTACCCATTCGTGATAGCGAACAGAAATATTGTCGAAGGCACCAAATGTGCGGTCCTGGGCGTACAAATGAATTTTTTTTAACAAGGTCACAATATTTTAAGTTATCTCGAACACAAGCTTATTGATAAACGAGAACTGTTCGGCTATCAAAAGAGGCTAAGGAGGTTTATGTTTACAGTACGAGTATGCAGCACTGCCAGCCTTTGCTTGAAAAATTCATCGACTGCTAACAGCTGACGACGAGTAGCTCGATTGAGTGATTAAAAATGTGTAATTTCTTAAAATATTATCTCATTGATCAGGATTACTGTCGTTTTATTACGAATATATAAAAAAATATTTTATATACCATAATAGTGTTAATTTGTAATTTTTCAAGGAAAAATTTTTATATACGGTCAATTGACTACACGGAACCGCTATCTATCCTTAATCGTCTTAGAAAATTCACCACATTTCAATCGAGCGAAGGTGTCGTTTTGGCTGCCAAAAGCCAATTATTTTATCCCTAATAGTCTTATGAATAAAACGACGATGATTTATGAACGTATGTTCGAACAGCATTTTCTTTTTAACATTTTTTTCATCGGTTCGAATCACCTCGTTACAAAAAAACTGGTGACCTGAATCGCAGTAGGGGAATTAACCGCGTGGCAAAAGTAAACGGGGTGTATTAAACAGTCATCCAATTAACTTGGCTTCTCTCGAGAGCATGGTGCGAGGAAAGCAAATTCACGCATGTATGTGTACACTTATATGTATGCATACAAACATTCATTGCATATTTACGTGTACAGGCCGACCGAAAACTCGTGTCCAAGTTTTTTTATGTATGTGTACACTTATATGTATGCATACAAACATTCATTGCATATTTACGTGTACAGGTCGACCGAAAACTCGTATCCAAGCTTTAAAGGATAGTTGGCTTGCGAAACTGAGGACCAAAGTCCTTTAATGTTTGTTTCTTCGTTGTGCGCTTGCGCAATTTTCAATTAATCAAGGATAGCCGCAAGCGCCGATAAGTTGAAGCGGGAGTGGCAGGCACAGAGTCATTACGCTTGAGCCTATCCATTTGGCTATAGTGGGAGGGCCGCGGTTTCCTCACCCCACGTCCTGACTTGTCACACTGGATTGGATTAATTAAGCTTATTCTTAAACAACTTTAGACTCAATCAATTTTTGTGAAAACGTTACTACTTTTTATCATATATTTCTTAAATATACTGGCGTAAGAACGACCGAGCTTTTCGCATTTGTTTAGGAAATATTAATTGTTTAAGCTTACGTCATAATTCGCTCGATTGCAATAGTTTCATGGTGCAAAACCATGGCCATTACAGTTTTTTTCTATGTATCCCTTCTGTCTGTGTGGAGAAGATGATTGAAATAACGAGAACAGTGTCAAACATACAATATTATCAAAAAATACAACTGATTAAATGAACGAGAAATCATGCGGAATATGCGACAATTTTACATCGAGAAAATAAATTTGTTGAACTAACAAAATTTTTGTTTAATCAACAAATCTTGCGGACACAGGGGCGAACAAAAGATTCGGTTCATAATACAACATAATTCAGTTGTTTCAAATTACAAAAAACAGTGAATCGATAAAATATTTTGTTTCCCTGACTGAATCTTTATTTAAATCAAATAATTATTTAATTAAGTCAAATGATTATTTATTTGATTCAAATAAACAACTCATATTTATTTTTAACAATTTGATATTAAATTTTTTTGTTTGATATCCAAATATGTAAATTGAACCTCTTACAATTCGAAAATGTGTATTCTACTAGTTTCTCATCAATCATGATGAGAAATCAGTTGATCATAGGAGTTATTAGACTCCGATGAATTTTTCACGGGAATGTAACTCGTGGAAGTTATAAACGTTCGTTACCTAATTCTCGATCGGAATCGGTTGGAACGTCTTATCTTACTCGACTTCCACAATTTATGTCCGTCCAGAGGTCACTGTGTATGTGAGAAGAGCCTCGGCGCTCTGCGCCACGCCGTGGCCGGACCGAGAAGCTACTCGAACGCTCGTTAATTCTTTCGACAACCCATTTAGTCACGATAATGTCAACACGTGTTCACACAACAAAAACTTAGTTTGTTGGAATAGATTAGTATCTTCAACCAATTAATATGTTCATGAGACCATATGATCCCGTTCACACAACTAAAAATTTACAAGGGGAGTGCCAGATTTGGGAAATGCAGTTTGGGATGGGACGACGCGTGGTTGCAGTACTACCCCAAGGTGTTGCTATGGCACAGCCATAGGGCCAGATGACCACCCATTTCCGAAAAAAACGCTCGAGAAATCACGGTCACTATTTATATACTAGAATGTGTTGACATTCATCCAAGCGGCCCAGTGGCTGGGGTGGTAGCGGGCCAGCGTAGTAACCCGGAGGTTTCGTGTTCAAACATCTGCTCGTGATTTAACAACTTTTTTTTCAAGTTATTGTTCGTGTGACTTGCCAATGAATTAGTTTAATATAATAATAATTATATAAGAAATATTTTTTTAGAAAAATCTTCGTACTTTTAATGTACCTGTTGGATTTCACTTTTTCAGATTTACTTTTTGTAATTGAAAAATAACTTATACAACGAAGTTTAAATTGAAAACATGTTTTATTTCAGCATTTTGAAATTTTCCATCGAAGTTATTTCCTTCAAATATTCGTTCGTATTGTATATTGAATATTGTGTTTCTATAAAATATATTTTTCCAAGAAATCGTCGTTCCGAGGGTTATGGCTTCTTACTGACTAGTTCAGGTTTTCGACCGCCCTTTTCCCTTATGAAACCGTTATAAAGGAGAGTCTTACAAAAGGTGGCGTTTCAAAAACAGGGAGAGAAGAGGGCCAAACGAACTAGTTGAATCCATGATGTTGAAGTTTCCATCGTTGGAAAACAACGAAATCGAAAATTTTTCGAAGTTGTCACGCCAACTTTTTTATTTCATAGATCAGTTCGATTGATCATAAAAATGAGGTACACAAAGTTTCGCGGACCTTCACCGACCGGAAATAGTTATTTAAGGGAGTTCAATTATTGAAGAAATTTTTCTACACATTCTATGGGTTACGCCAACTTTTTTATTTCACATATCGTTAGGCTGCTTAAGACAGCTTCTGGAAAAAAATTAAGAAAAAAATCGAGTCACCGGAAAGTTTGTTTTAAGGGGTTTGAAAACTTGAAAAATTTTTCTCCCCCTTCCTATGGGTTACGCCAACTTTTTTATTTTACACATCGGTAGAGTGTCTTAGAAAGCCTTTGTGAAAAAATTGACACAAATATGGAGTCACCGGAAAGTTCGTTTTAAAGGGTTTGAAATCTTGAAAAATTTTTCTCCTCTATCCTATGGGTTACGCCAATTTTTTTATTTCACATGTTGTTAGGTTCCTTCACAAAGCTTCTGAAAAAAAATTAAGAAAAAAATCGAGTCACCGGAAAGTTCGTTTTAAGGGGGTTGAAATCTTGAAAAATTTTTCTCCCCCTTCCTATGGGTTACGCCAACTTTTTTATTTTACACATCGGTAGAGTGTCTCAGAAAGCCTTTGTGAAAAAATTGACAAAAATATGGAGTCACCGGAAACTTTGTTTTAGAGGGTTTGAAACTTTGAAAAATTCTTCTCCTCTGTCCTATGGGTTACGCCAATTTTTTTATTTCACATGTTGTTAGGTTCCTTTACAAAGCTTCTGAAAAAAAATTAAGAAAAAAATCGAGTCACCGGAAAGTTCGTTTTAAGGGGGTTGATATCTTGAAAAAATTTTCTCCCCGTTCCTATGGGTTACGCCAACTTTTTTATTTTACACATCGGTAGAGTGTCTTAGAAAGCTTTTGTGAAAAAATTGACAAAAAAATGGAGTCACCGGAAAGTTTGTTTTAAATGATTTGAAATCTTGAAAAAGTTTTCTCACTCATCCTATAGGTTACGCCAATTTTTTTATTTTACATATCGTTGGGCTGGTCCAGAAAGCTTGCGGGAAAAAATTAAGAAAAAAATCGAGTCACCGGAAAGTTCGTTTTAAGGGGTTTGAAATCTTGAAAAAATTTTCTCCCCCTTCCTATGAGTTACGCCAACTTTTTCATTTGACACATCGTTAAAGTGCCCTAGAAAGCATTGGTGAAAAAATTGACGAAAAAATCGAGTCACCGGAAAGTACGAAAAACCACTCATTTACTGATCGCTCAAGGAACCGCGCGACAGAGTATCGCTGTCTCGCTTGGCGGCACGTACGCGGCGGGGACGGCGTCTCTGTCTCACTCGCTTGGTCGCTGCTTCGGAGAAGGGGTATCCACGTACCGCGTTGGGCTCGAGGCACCGGAGAGTACAATCCGAGGCGATAGAAAACTTGAAAATTTTTTATCAACAACCGTAAGGGTTACGCTAACTTTTTTATTTCACAACTGGTTGGTATGGACTTGAAAGCCTTTACAAAAAAATTAGTACTTTAATCGAATCACCGGAAAGTTTGTTTTAAAGGGTTTGAAATCTTGAAAAAATTTTCTCTTCCATTCCATGGGTTACGCCAATTTTTTTATTTCACATATCGTTAGGTTGCTTCAGACAGCTGCTGGGAAAAAATTAAGAAAAAAATCGAGTCACCGGAAAGTTTGTTTTAAGGGGTTTGAAAACTTGAAAAATTTTTCTCCCCCTTCTTATGGGTTACGCCAACTTTTTTATTTTACACATCGGTAGAGTGTCTTAGAGAGGCTTTGTGAAAAAATTGACAAAAAAACGGAGTCAACGGAAAGTTTGTTTTAAAGGGTTTGGAATCTTGAAAAATTTTTCTCCTCCATCCTATGGGTTACGCCAATTTTTTTATTTCACATATTGTTAGATTCCTTCACAAAGCTTCTGAAAAAAAATGAAGAAAAAAATTGAGTCACCGGAAAGTTCGTTTTAAGGGCGTTGAAATCTTGTAAAAATTTTCTCCCCCTTCCTATGGGTTACGCCAACTTTTTTATTTTACACATCGGTAGAGTGTCTCAGAAAGCCTTTGTGAAAAAATTGACAAAAATATGGAGTCACCGGAAAGTTTGTTTTAAAGGGTTTGAAATTTTGAAAAATTTTTCTCCTCTATCCTATGGGTTACGCCAATTTTTTTATTTCACATGTTGTTAGGTTCCTTCACAGAGCTTCTGAAAAAAAATTAAGAAAAAAATCGAGTCACCGGAAAGTTCGTTTTAAGGGGGTTGAAGTTTTGAAAATTTTTTCTCCCCCTTCCTATGGGTTACGCCAACTTTTTTATTTTACACATCGGTAGAGTGTCTTAGAAAGCCTTTGTGAAAAAATTGACAAAAAAATGGAGTCACCGGAAAGTTTGTTTTAAATGGTTTGAAATCTTGAAAAAGTTTTCTCACTCATCCTATAGGTTACGCCAATTTTTTTATTTTACATATCGTTGGGCTGCTCCAGAAAGCTTTTGGGAAAAAATTAAGAAAAAAATCGAGTCACCGGAAAGTTCGTTTTAAGGGGTTTGAAATCTTGAAAAAATTTTCTCCCCCTTCCAATGAGTTACGCCAACTTTTTTATTTGACACATCGTTAAAGTGCCCTAGAAAGCATTGGTGAAAAAATTGACGAAAAAATCGAGTCACCGGAAAGTACGAAAAACCACTCATTTACTGATCGCTCAAGGAACCGCGCGACAGAGTATCGCTGTCTCGCTTGGCGGCACGTACGCGGCGAGGACGGCGTCTCTGTCTCACTCGCTTGGTCGCTGCTTCGGAGAAGGGGTATCCACGTACCGCGTTGGGCTCGAGGCACCGGAGAGTACAATCCGAGGCGATCGAAAACTTGAAAATTTTTTATCAACAACCGTAAGGGTTACGCTAACTTTTTTATTTCACAACTGGTTGGTATGCACTTGAAAGCCTTTACAAAAAAATTAGTACTTTAATCGAATCACCGGAAAGTTTGTTTTAAAGGGTTTGAAATCTTGAAAAAAATTTCTCTTCCATTCCATGGGTTACGCCAATTTTTTTATTTCACATATCGTTAGGTTGCTTCAGACAGCTTCTGGGAAAAAATTAACCCATTAACGCCGAGGTGATCAGAATTTTTACTAACTTTTCAACGTGTTTATTTATTATGTTATCGGACCAAAAAAATAATGCAATACCTCTATTCCTACGCGGAATTCGATGCTCTTTCAGAATCTGAGCTCAAAATTTCGATTAGACACCGAGAAAAAAAAATATGGCCGATTTAAACGTGAAAAACGTGAAAATTTTCGAAAAAAAATTTTTTTCGCATTTTTTTTCACAATGATACCGCAAAGCTATCAACTTTTTACAATGATCAGAGCTGATCATGGCACTGGAACATTAAGTGGAATTTTTTTCAGAAAAATTCATCGACGCGTTTTTTCAAAATGGCGGCGAGAATGAAAAAATTTTATAAAAATTTTAATCTATCGGTTTCTTCAAAACTATTAACTTGAGAAAAAAATTTCTAAGAACAAAAATGGCTTAAAATTAGTCGAAGAATACTCTTAAATTTTTTCAGAATTTTTGAAAACAATTTTTAATTTTCGAAAATTTCAAAAAATCCAATTTTTCAAAAATACCTGAAAAATTTTTGGAAAAATTTCCTTCAAGTGTTCCTTGACTACTTCTTTTCTGATTCTGTGCATATACATTGTTTTTTTCTACCCTTAGCATTACCCAGAGACAACGGCGTGGACGTGGTAGAACTTTGTCTCCTTTGGGGTGCTTTTTTTTCGTGAGTCCCCTTGCCTCTCACGTTTCGGGGTGCTTTTTTTCGTGAGTCCCCTTGCCTCTCACGTTTCGGGGTGCTTTTTTTCGTGAGTCCCCTTGCCTCTCACGTTTCGGGGTGCTTTTTTTCGTGAGTCCCCTTGCCTCTCACGTTTCGGGGTGCTTTTTTTCGTGAGTCCTCTTGCCTCTCACGTTTCGGGGTGCTTTTTTTCGTGAGTCCCCTTGCCTCTCACGTTTCGGGGTGCTTTTTTTCGTGAGTCCCCTTGCCTCTCACGTTTCGGGGTGCTTTTTTTCGTGAGTCCCCTTGCCTCTCACGTTTCGGGGTGCTTTTTTTCGTGAGTCCCCTTGCCTCTCACGTTTCGGGGTGCTTTTTTTTCGTGAGTCCCCTTGCCTCTCACGTTTCGGGGTGCTTTTTTTCGTGAGTCCCCTTGCCTCTCACGTTTCGGGGTGCTTTTTTTTCGTGAGTCCCCTTGCCTCTCACGTTTCGGGGTGCTTTTTTTCGTGAGTCCCCTTGCCTCTCATGTTTCGGGGTGCTTTTTTTCGTGAGTCCCCTTGCCTCTCACGTTTCGGGATGCTTTTTTTCGTGAGTCCCCTTGCCTCTCACGTTCCGGGGTGCTTTTTTCGTGAGTCCCCTTGCCTCTCACGTTTCGGGGTGCTATTTTTTCGTGAGTCCCCTTGCCTCTCACGTTTCGGGGTGCTTTTTTCGTGAGTCCCCTTGCCTCTCACGTTTCGGGGTGCTTTTTTTCGTGAGTCCCCTTGCCTCTCACGTTTCGGGGTGCTTTTTTTTCGTGAGTCCCCTTGCCTCTCACGTTTCGGAGTGCTTCTTTTCGTGAGTCTTCTTGTCTTTCATTTTAACATTTCTTTTATCAGTGCTTTTTTGCCCAACAATTATTGCATACATATAGATTGCATTTTTCACAATAGATCCTTGTTCTTATTGGACATTTTTCATTTGAACAATTTTTTAATTTGTCCCTATTAGATCGTGTATGAAGTGTTTTACTTGTTTGACCTTTTTGAATATAATATTTAGCAATTGAAGTAGTTAACTCTTTTATTCCACTTTTTTTCTTTCCATCACGTGTAGCATTGAAAATTACGTGAGCATTTGTAATGGATGCCTGTATAAATCTTATAAAAACGACCCATGTCCATTTTTTGGAACGTATACTTGGAAGTACATTATTGCAGTGTCCATCATGCACGTCAACACCACCCATAAATTTGTTGTACAAATGAAAAGCTTGCGGAGAAGGTATATCAGTTTTGGATCGAGCCTCTGAACTATATCTTCTCGAAGTTGATAGTGGACTTACACCTGCAGCAGTTGAAGCTATTGAAACGGGCTTCGAATCCATAATAGTGATGAAATTTATGCCACTATTTCGATCATGTTTTACAATATAAGTACCTCGTGGAGCTTTCTTTTCAAGTATATTCTTTTCTTTGACTCGATTGTCTCTGATAGTGCCAGTGCATTTCAAACGTAATTTTTGCAAGTGTGAAATTAAATCCATATTTGTAAAAAAATTATCAAAGTACAAATGAAATGCAGGGATTTTATTATAATTTATTAGCCGAAAAAAAGGTTCTAATAAATGCAATACTACACGAGTACCCAAAGCACATTTTACTAATTTGTTTCCGGTTTGGGAATTTTTACCGCAATATAGATCTAAATTTAGTAGATAGCCGTCTGAAGTGCATAAACCCCAAAATTTCAAACCAAACCTTATTGGTTTCCCTCGAATAAATTGTTTCAAAACAGTTTTTGCATAAGACTTGGCCATCATTTCATCAATAGATATAGAAGTTTTCCATATTCCGAACTTTAGGAGGTTGTTTTGGAAAAGTTTCAACATCGAACGAACCCGCCACCCTCTATCGTTTGGATCCTTGTCTTCAGCTTTTGAATATTTTATTTTAGACTTGATTTCTTCAAACTTATCGCGAGTCATTGCAGAAGAAAGAATTTCACTAGATAAGAATGGATAAGATGACCAATAATCTCTCTGAGACTTTCTTTTATTGAATGAACTGAAAATAACTATACCTATAAAAGTGTTAAGATCTTGTAATTTCAGATCATAATTATTCTCTTTAGACGCATCAATTATATATTGTTTCATTTCGGCGGAAAAAAAGGTTTCAAACAATTGGAAAGGCTCGCACGCCTGTATATTCTTTTTTGTAGCTTCAGATAATAATATTGTTTCTTCACAAGTATTTGGATATGATTTCTCGCCATCGATCCAAATGAATTCGTGATTTTTTTCAAGTTTATCTAAGTTTTCAGAATAAGTAGCACAAGCTTTTTTATAAGTAATATTTGGTATTGTGAATTCATGTTCAGAATCTGAATCAGATATCGAATCACAATCGGAATCAGAATCATCGGAGCTTGAATTGTCTGCATTCGGAATCGAAATGTTTTCGTCGGAATCACTATCCGAATAATCTGATTCATACTCTGCATGCAATGAAGCAGAAGATTTTGAACGTTTTCGTGACATAACAAATGTATTGAAAAAGTGAAAACTAATATTTTTTTTATATGCTTTACCTATAATTCATGTAAAAATTGTATACAACATATGTGTTCATGCACAAGTGAAAGGATATACGAGTTTATTCGTGAATTTTGTAGTGGTAAATAGAAACAAAATTTTATGTACCATTCAAGAAAATTTTTTTTCTCTAAACCTATAGACTTTACGAAAGAATTATTAACAACAAAAAAGTCTTAAAATTAGTCAAGGAACACTCTCAAATTTTTCCAAAAATTTTTCTGGTATTTTTGAAAAATTGGATTTTTTGAAATTTTCGAAAATTAAAAATTGTTTTCAAAAATTCTGAAAAAATTTAAGAGTATTCTTCGAATAATTTTAAGCCATTTTTGTTCTTAGAAATTTTTTTCTCAAGTTTATAGTTTTGAAGAAACCGATAGATTAAGATTTTTATAAAATTTTTTCATTCTCGCCGCCATTTTGAAATAACGCGTCGATGAATTTTTCTGAAAAAAATTCCTCTTAATGTTCGAGTACCATGATCACCTCTGATCATTGTAAAAAGTTGATAGCTTTGCGGTATCATTGTGAAAAAAAATGCGAAAAAAATTTTTTTTCGAAAATTTTCACGTTTTTCACGTTTAAATCGGCCATATTTTTTTTTTCTCGGTGTCTAATCGAAATTTTGAGCTCAGATTCTGAAAGAGCATCGAATTCCGCGTAGGAATAGAGGTATTGCATTATTTTTTTGGTCCGATAACATAATAAATAAACACGTTGTAAAGTTAGTAAAAATTCTGATCACCTCGGCGTTAATGGGTTAATTTTTTCCCAGAAGCTGTGTGAAGCAACCTAACGATATGTGAAATAAAAAAATTGGCGTAACCCATGGAATGGAAGAGAATTTTTTTTCAAGATTTCAAACCCTTTAAAACAAACTTTCCGGTGATTCGATTAAAGTACTAATTTTTTTGTAAAGGCTTTCAAGTGCATACCAACCAGTTGTGAAATAAAAAAGTTAGCGTAACCCTTACGGTTGTGGATAAAAAATTTTCAAGTTTTCGATCGCCTCGGATTGTACTCTCCGGTGCCTCGAGCCCAACGCGGTACGTGGATACCCCTTCTCCGAAGCAGCGACCAAGCGAGTGAGACAGAGACGCCGTTCCCGCCGCGTACGTGCCGCCAAGCGAGACAGCGATACTCTGTCGCGCGGTTCCTTGAGCGATCAGTAAATGAGTGGTTTTTCGTACTTTCCGGTTACTCGATTTTTTCGTCAATTTTTTCACCAATGCTTTCTAGGGCACTTTAACGATGTGTCAAATAAAAAAGTTGGCGTAACTCATTGGAAGGGGGAGAAAATTTTTTCAAGATTTCAAACCCCTTAAAACGAACTTTCCGGTGACTCGATTTTTTTCTTAATTTTTTCCCAAAAGCTTTCTGGAGCAGCCCAACGATATGTAAAATAAAAAAATTGGCGTAACCTATAGGATGAGTGAGAAAACTTTTTCAAGATTTCAAACCATTTAAAACAAACTTTCCGGTGGCTCCATTTTTTTGTCAATTTTTTCACAAAGGCTTTCTAAGACACTCTACCGATGTGTAAAATAAAAAAGTTGGCGTAACCCATAGGAAGGGGGAGAAAAAATGTTCAAAATTTCAACCCCCTTAAAACGAACTTTCCGGTGACTCGATTTTTTTCTTAATTTTTTTTCAGAAGCTCTATGAAGGAACCTAACAACATGTGAAATAAAAAAATTGGCGTAACCCATAGGATAGAGGAGAAAATTTTTTCAATATTTCAAACCCTTTAAAACAAACTTTCCGGTGACTCCATATTTTTGTCAATTTTTTCACAAAGGCTTTCTGAGACACTCTACCGATGTGTAAAATAAAAAAGTTGGCGTAACCCATAGGAAGGGGGAGAAAAATTTTTCAAAATTTCAACCCCCTTAAAACGAACTTTCCGGTGACTCGATTTTTTTCTTAATTTTTTTTCAGAAGCTTTGTGAAGGAACCTAACAACATGTGAAATAAAAAAGTTGGCGTAACCCATAGGATGGAGGAGAAAAATTTTTCAAGATTCCAAACCCTTTAAAACAAACTTTCCGTTGACTCCGTTTTTTTGTCAATTTTTTCACAAAGCCTCTCTGAGACACTTTACCGATGTGTAAAATAAAAAAGTTGGCGTAACCCATAAGAAGGGGGAGAAAAATTTTTCAAGTTTTCAAACCCCTTAAAACAAACTTTCCGGTGACTCGATTTTTTTCTTAATTTTTTCCCAGAAGCTGTCTGAAGCAACCTAACGATATGTGAAATAAAAAAATTGGCGTAACCCATGGAATGGAAGAGAAAATTTTTTCAAGATTTCAAACCCTTTAAAACAAACTTTCCGGTGATTCGATTAAAGTACTAATTTTTTTGTAAAGGCTTTCAAGTGCATACCAACCAGTTGTGAAATAAAAAAGTTAGCGTAACCCTTACGGTTGTTGATAAAAAAATTTCAAGTTTTCGATCGCCTCGGATTGTACTCTCCGCTGCCTCGAGCCCAACGCGGTACGTGGATACCCCTTCTCCGAAGCAGCGACCAAGCGAGTGAGACAGAGACGCCGTCCCCGCCGCGTATGTGCCGCCAAGCGAGACAGCGATACTCTGTCGCGCGGTTCCTTGAGCGATCAGTAAATGAGTGGTTTTTCGTACTTTCCGGTGACTCGATTTTTTCGTCAATTTTTTCACCAATGCTTTCTAGGGCACTTTAACAATGTGTCAAATAAAAATGTTGGCGTAACTCATAGGAAGGGGGAGAAAATTTTTTCAAGATTTCAAACCTCTTAAAACGAACTTTCCGGTGACTCGATTTTTTTCTTAATTTTTTCCCAAAAGCTTTCAGGAGCAGCCCAACGATATGTAAAATAAAAAAATTGGCGTAACCTATAGGATGAGTGAGAAAACTTTTTCAAGATTTCAAACCATTTAAAACAAACTTTCCGGTGACTCCATTTTTTTGTCAATTTTTTCACAAAGGCTTTCTAAGACACTCTACCAATGTGTAAAATAAAAATGTTGGCGTAACCTATAGGAAGGGGGAGAAAATGTTTTCAAGATTTCAACCCCCTTAAAACGAACTTTCCGGTGACTCGATTTTTTTCTTAATTTTTTTTCAGAAGCTTTGTGAAGGAACCTAACAACATGTGAAATAAAAAATTTGGCGTAACCCATAGGATAGAGGAGAAAAATTTTTCAAGATTTCAAACCCTTTAAAACAAACTTTCCGGTGACTCCATATTTTTGTCAATTTTTTCACAAAGGCTTTCTAAGACACTTTACCGATGTGTAAAATAAAAAAGTTGGCGTAACCCATAGGAAGGGGGAGAAAATTTTTTCAAGATTTCAACCCCCTTAAAACGAACTTTCCGGTGACTCAATTTTTTTCTTCATTTTTTTTTCAGAAGCTTTGTGAAGGAACCTAACAACATGTGAAATAAAAAAATTGGCGTAACCCATAGGATAGAGGTGAAAAATTTTTCAAGATTTCAAACCCTTTAAAACAAACTTTCCGGTGACTCCATATTTTTGTCAATTTTTTCACAAAGGCTTTCTAAGACACTCTACCGATGTGTAAAATAAAAAAGTTGGCGTAACCCATAGGAAGGGGGAGAAAAAATGTTCAAAATTTCAACCCCCTTAAAACGAACTTTCCGGTGACTCGATTTTTTTCTTAATTTTTTTTCAGAAGCTCTATGAAGGAACCTAACAACATGTGAAATAAAAAAATTGGCGTAACCCATAGGATAGAGGAGAAAATTTTTTCAATATTTCAAACCCTTTAAAACAAACTTTCCGGTGACTCCATATTTTTGTCAATTTTTTCACAAAGGCTTTCTGAGACACTCTACCGATGTGTAAAATAAAAAAGTTGGCGTAACCCATAGGAAGGGGGAGAAAAATTTTTCAAAATTTCAACCCCCTTAAAACGAACTTTCCGGTGACTCGATTTTTTTCTTAATTTTTTTTCAGAAGCTTTGTGAAGGAACCTAACAACATGTGAAATAAAAAAGTTGGCGTAACCCATAGGATGGAGGAGAAAAATTTTTCAAGATTCCAAACCCTTTAAAACAAACTTTCCGTTGACTCCGTTTTTTTGTCAATTTTTTCACAAAGCCTCTCTGAGACACTTTACCGATGTGTAAAATAAAAAAGTTGGCGTAACCCATAAGAAGGGGGAGAAAAATTTTTCAAGTTTTCAAACCCCTTAAAACAAACTTTCCGGTGACTCGATTTTTTTCTTAATTTTTTCCCAGAAGCTGTCTGAAGCAACCTAACGATATGTGAAATAAAAAAATTGGCGTAACCCATGGAATGGAAGAGAAAATTTTTTCAAGATTTCAAACCCTTTAAAACAAACTTTCCGGTGATTCGATTAAAGTACTAATTTTTTTGTAAAGGCTTTCAAGTGCATACCAACCAGTTGTGAAATAAAAAAGTTAGCGTAACCCTTACGGTTGTTGATAAAAAAATTTCAAGTTTTCGATCGCCTCGGATTGTACTCTCCGCTGCCTCGAGCCCAACGCGGTACGTGGATACCCCTTCTCCGAAGCAGCGACCAAGCGAGTGAGACAGAGACGCCGTCCCCGCCGCGTATGTGCCGCCAAGCGAGACAGCGATACTCTGTCGCGCGGTTCCTTGAGCGATCAGTAAATGAGTGGTTTTTCGTACTTTCCGGTGACTCGATTTTTTCGTCAATTTTTTCACCAATGCTTTCTAGGGCACTTTAACAATGTGTCAAATAAAAATGTTGGCGTAACTCATAGGAAGGGGGAGAAAATTTTTTCAAGATTTCAAACCTCTTAAAACGAACTTTCCGGTGACTCGATTTTTTTCTTAATTTTTTCCCAAAAGCTTTCAGGAGCAGCCCAACGATATGTAAAATAAAAAAATTGGCGTAACCTATAGGATGAGTGAGAAAACTTTTTCAAGATTTCAAACCATTTAAAACAAACTTTCCGGTGACTCCATTTTTTTGTCAATTTTTTCACAAAGGCTTTCTAAGACACTCTACCAATGTGTAAAATAAAAATGTTGGCGTAACCTATAGGAAGGGGGAGAAAATGTTTTCAAGATTTCAACCCCCTTAAAACGAACTTTCCGGTGACTCGATTTTTTTCTTAATTTTTTTTCAGAAGCTTTGTGAAGGAACCTAACAACATGTGAAATAAAAAATTTGGCGTAACCCATAGGATAGAGGAGAAAAATTTTTCAAGATTTCAAACCCTTTAAAACAAACTTTCCGGTGACTCCATATTTTTGTCAATTTTTTCACAAAGGCTTTCTAAGACACTTTACCGATGTGTAAAATAAAAAAGTTGGCGTAACCCATAGGAAGGGGGAGAAAATTTTTTCAAGATTTCAACCCCCTTAAAACGAACTTTCCGGTGACTCAATTTTTTTCTTCATTTTTTTTTCAGAAGCTTTGTGAAGGAACCTAACAACATGTGAAATAAAAAAATTGGCGTAACCCATAGGATAGAGGTGAAAAATTTTTCAAGATTTCAAACCCTTTAAAACAAACTTTCCGGTGACTCCATATTTTTGTCAATTTTTTCACAAAGGCTTTCTAAGACACTCTACCGATGTGTAAAATAAAAAAGTTGGCGTAACCCATAGGAAGGGGGAGAAAAATTTTTCAACATTTCAACCCCCTTAAAACGAACTTTCCGGTGACTCGATTTTTTTCTTAATTTTTTTTCAGAAGCTTTGTGAAGGAACCTAACAACATGTGAAATAAAAAAGTTGGCGTAACCCATAGGATGGAAGAGAAAATTTTTTCAAGATTTCAAACCCTTTAAAACAAACTTTCCGGTGACTTCATATTTTTGTCAATTTTTTCACAAAGGCTTTCTAAGACACTCTACCGATGTGTAAAATAAAAAAGTTGGCGTAACCCATAGGAAGGGGGACAAAAAATTTTCAATATTTCAACCCCCTTAAAACGAACTTTCCGGTGACTCGATTTTTTTCTTAATTTTTTTGCAGAAGCTTTGTGAAGGAATCTAACAATATGTGAAATAAAAAAATTGGCGTAACCCATGGGATGGAGGAGAAAATTTTTTCAAGATTCCAAACCCTTTAAATCAAACTTTCCGTTGACTCCATTTTTTTGTTAATTTTTTCACAAAGGCTCTCTAAGACACTCTACCGATGTGTAAAATAAAAAAGTTGGCGTAACCCATAGGAAGGGGGAGAAAACTTTTTCAAGATTTCAAACCATTTAAAACAAACTTTCCGGTGACTCGATTTTTTTCTTAATTTTTTTTCAGAAGCTCTGTGAAGGAACCTAACAACATGTGAAATAAAAAAATTGGCGTAACCCATAGGATAGAGGAGAAAAATTTTTCAAGATTTCAAACCCTTTAAAACAAACTTTCCGGTGACTCCATATTTTTGTCAATTTTTTCACAAAGGCTTTCTGAGACACTCTACTGATGTGTCAAATAAAAAAGTTGGCGTAACCCATAGGAAGCGGGAGAAAAATTTTTCAAGGTTTCAACCCCCTTAAATCGAACTTTCCGGTGACTCGATTTTTTTCTTAATTTTTTTTCAGAAGCTTTGTGAAGGAACCTAACAACATGTGAAATAAAAAAGTTGGCGTAACCCATAGGATGGAAGAGAAAATTTTTTCAAGATTTCAAACCCTTTAAAACAAACTTTCCGGTGACTCCATATTTTTGTTAATTTTTTCACAAAGGCTTTCTAAGACACTCTACCGATGTGTAAAATAAAAAAGTTGGCGTAACCCATAGGAAGGGGGACAAAAATTTTTCAATATTTCAACCCCCTTAAAACGAACTTTCCGGTGACTCGATTTTTTTCTTAATTTTTTTTCAGAAGCTTTGTCAAGGAATCTAACAACATGTGAAATAAAAAAATTGGCGTAACCCATAGGATGGAGGAGAAAAATTTGTCAAGATTCCAAACCCTTTAAAGCAAACTTTCCGTTGACTCCATTTGTTTGTCAATTTTTTCACAAAGCCTCTCGAAGACACTCTACCGATGTGTAAAATAAAAAAGTTGGCGTAACCCATAAAAAGGGGGAGAAAAATTTTTCAAATTTTCAAACCCCTTAAAACAAACTTTCCGGTGACTCGATTTTTTTCTTAATTTTTTCCCAGAAGCTGTCTGAAGCAACCTAACGATATGTGAAATAAAAAAATTGGCGTAACCCATAGAATGGAAGAGAAAATTTTTTCAAGATTTCAAACCCTTTAAAACAAACTTTCCGGTGATTCGATTAAAGTACTAATTTTTTTGTGAAGGCTTTCAAGTGCATACCAACCAGTTGTGAAATAAAAAAGTTAGCGTAACCCTTACGGTTGTTGATAAAAAATTTTCAAGTTTTCGATCGCCTCGGATTGTACTCTCCGGTGCCTCGAGCCCAACGCGGTACGTGGATACCCCTTCTCCGAAGCAGCGACCAAGCGAGTGAGACAGAGACGCCGTCCCCGCCGCGTACGTGCCGCCAAGCGAGACAGCGATACTCTGTCGCGCGGTTCCTTGAGCGATCAGTAAATGAGTGGTTTTTCGTACTTTCCGGTGACTCGATTTTTTCGTCAATTTTTTCACCAATGCTTTCTAGGGCACTTTAACGATGTGTCAAATGAAAAAGTTGGCGTAACTCATAGGAACGGGGAGAAAATTTTTTCAAGATTTCAAACCCCTTAAAACGAACTTTCCGGTGACTCGATTTTTTTCTTAATTTTTTCCCGCAAGCTTTCTGGACCAGCCCAACGATATGTAAAATAAAAAAATTGGCGTAACCTATAGGATGAGTGAGAAAACTTTTTCAAGATTTCAAATCATTTAAATCAAACTTTCCGTTGACTCCATTTTTTTGTTAATTTTTTCACAAAGGCTCTCTAAGACACTCTACCGATGTGTAAAATAAAAAAGTTGGCGTAACCCATAGGAAGGGGGAGAAAACTTTTTCAAGATTTCAAACCATTTAAAACAAACTTTCCGGTGACTCGATTTTTTTCTTAATTTTTTTTCAGAAGCTCTGTGAAGGAACCTAACAACATGTGAAATAAAAAAATTGGCGTAACCCATAGGATAGAGGAGAAAAATTTTTCAAGATTTCAAACCCTTTAAAACAAACTTTCCGGTGACTCCATATTTTTGTCAATTTTTTCACAAAGGCTTTCTGAGACACTCTACCGATGTGTAAAATAAAAAAGTTGGCGTAACCCATAGGAAGGGGGAGAAAAATTTTTCAAGATTTCAACCCCCTTAAAACGAACTTTCCGGTGACTCGATTTTTTTCTTAATTTTTTTTCAGAAGCTTTGTGAAGGAACCTAACAACATGTGAAATAAAAAAATTGGCGTAACCCATAGGATAGAGGAGAAAAATTTTTCAAGATTTCAAACCCTTTAAAACGAACTTTCCGGTGACTCCATATTTGTGTCAATTTTTTCACAAAGGCTTTCTAAGACACTCTACCGATGTGTAAAATAAAAAAGTTGGCGTAACCCATAGGAAGGGGGAGAAAATTTTTTCAAGTTTTCAAACCCCTTAAAACAAACTTTCCGGTGACTCGATTTTTTTCTTAATTTTTTTCCAGAAGCTGTCTTAAGCAGCCTAACGATATGTGAAATAAAAAAGTTGGCGTAACCCATAGAATGTGTAGGAAAATTTCTTCAATTATTGAACTCCCTTAAATAACTATTTCCGGTCGGTTAAGGTCCGCGAAACTTTGTGTACCTCATTTTTATGATCAATCGAACTGATCTATGAAATAAAAAAGTTGGCGTGACAACTTCGAAAAATTTTCGATTTCGTTGTTTTCCAACGATGGAAACTTCAACATCATTTGAATCCTGACGTTTGGCAGGAGTAGACGTGTTTCGAAGTTTTTCTTTTGCTAACGTTCTGTGGCTATAAAATGTCTGGAAGTGAAGAAATCGCGGGTTCTTCGCGGCTTGCAGAGGATATTCCAGAAGATTCTCTACTCAGCGAGAAATCGAAGTTGCTAATGAAAGATGTAATCACTTATTTCACTACATTGCTTGTTGAAAACGATTTAATAGCGTCAAAAAGTCCGCCGTCAATTTTTCACGAAGCTATGCTGATTGCACAGAAGTTTTACGACAATGCGATATATGTGATGGGTGAAAACAAGATCGTAATTGATGAAGAGTTACTCCACGAGAATGAAGCGTGTTAAGAAGTGAAGTTTAAAGAGATTGATAATGACGATTCATCGGACGAGTACGAATCCGCAGAGAAAAAATCCAAAGAGTAAGAATATATTCCGTTGGAATGCAAAATAATATGCATTAACATTGCGAAAGCATATCCTCGGCGGAGTCTGAAAACGCTGCAAAATAAAGGATGTCATCATTTAAAAAGAAAGGAATATTTATCCCGATGTGAAGAAGAAATTAAAAAAGGCGGAATACATGAGATAAATATCATACGATAGATTCGTGGACTTAAGGGGACAGAGCTAGTTGGAACGTCAAAAAAAAGGCCTTTTTTCCGATTTTTTTTTGGTCAAACGATAAAATAATTCACAACAAAAGTTCTTCCGTTTAAAAGATACATATGTAATGTATATGTTGCAATTTTTTCAACGCAATACATATCGAAATAAGCTGGTGACCGTCAATTGCCGAGGACGCTGCAAAAAAACACGGTTTGCGGTGATCAAGCTCACGCTGCAACGGCTCATCTGAAACAAAAAAAACGGAGGGGATTTTTAGTTAATGATATAATGCTCCGGTTGAACGAAGGGTTTTGAAAAATTTCCATTTTTCACAAAATGGCGGCCGTTAAAAGTCAAAAGTGTTTTTTTGACCAAAATATCAGTTCCATTTTTTGCTATTAAAAATAAAAATAATTATCGAAAAAAAAAATCCTTCGTTCATATGGAGGACTACCATGTATAGAAGAAGTGATATAAATTTCAACCCGATCGGTAAAGCCGTTCTCGAGCTACAGTGATCACCGACTTCAAAAACATGGTTTCGAGAAAAACGCACTTAAAGTTTTGAGTACGGTTTGCATGCAGATAAAAAATTTTTTTTGTAACTTACATAGAATCGTCTATTCCTGGGCCATATACTTCGCCTTCCTGCGCTTTGTTGGTGGTATTAGAAGCCACTTTTAGCTGCCGCCGAGCTACTCTCGCCTCTCGAGTATTTTCCAGGGATCGCCGATTAGCCTGCTTTATTCGAATAGAATCCTCGGCCTTGGCAAACTCGTGTGCGTACGGTCCCAACTTAATCCCCATGGCATCGAAGACTGCCAGCAAACCGTATGTACCCTCGTTGAAAGTACAGGTAGCAATGTAAGCGGCTATGCTGACGGTAGTATAGCTGGCAGGTAAGGTTTTCGGCATGACCTTCCAAACAATTTGATTAAAACTTTCGTTGCTATTCTGGGTGAAACCTCCAATGCACCTTTGCAACAATTCAGTGTTTGTGAGACTTTCGTATATAGGCTTTATTGCATCGAAGACTTCCTTCGGCAACGCAGTGCAATCGTGTTTGAAAGATTTCAACGTTTTCTCGGCCTTTGCTCGTTGATATTTGCACCACGAGTCAGCACCTCGTGGACACTTGTGATGCTGCGGTTTCTCGTCGGTTGAAATCTTATGGTAGAGCGTAGCCCAAATAGCATCCTTCATTTTTTTGACCGAATCAGAGTTGTCACGAATAGCTTTGCCAAAATACACGGACAATTGGTCAATTAATTTAGCAGTCAGTTTCCCTCTACCGCCGAGTCCTTTATTATCTTTTTTACACGATCGTAGACGGGTGCCCATCCGTTTTTGAATATGGCCAACGCATTCTTTTTTCGTCACTACAGTTTCTCCATAAGGAGCAGCTGCAACAATGCCAGAGTAAGTCTTTGAATCTCCATCCCCGACGTAATACAAAAATCTCACTCCAAGATTTTCGCACGAACGACGAAACATTTCGATTACAGCATCGACCTTCATCTTTCCCGCACTGCCTGTATGATTCGTCGAACAAGTTTCTTTGTGTGCTTCATACCATTCTTGATATTCTTCCGTGTCTTTTTGATTTTTCCAAACTTCACAAGCCTGGCAGTAAGAACTTTTTACAATTACGTCAAGAACTTTGCCCGTGAAATGTCCTATTAGCGATGTGACGCCAAACAGAGACGAAAATCCGCGTTTGTGCCACGTTCCATCATCTGACACAATCAAATCAGTATTCTTACTTTCACTGTTAGTAGAATTCAAGTTTATCTCTTCTTTAGAAGCCTTCTTCATAAAAAATTGAGCCATATTTTTACTCGCTTCACAAATATGCTCCAGTAATATGCAGTACGTAGATTTAGCCAACCATGGCGGGAAGTCCATCAATGCGCAAAATTTTTTTGCACCTTTGTAACCGACGCCTATGACACGCATCGCTAATGTGAACCTTCGATTTATTTCATAAGAATGGTGAATAAAATCGCACGACGGTATGTATTGAGGAGTACACTTATCACACACCACAGAAATTTTGAACCCAAGTCCACGTTCGCTTACTATTCCAAAACATATTTTACTGTTGCACTTAGCACATTTTACGAGACTCGCGAGCGACGAAAAAACAGTAAAAAAATTAATTATTCGGAAATTAACTGCATCTGTTTTTGGCACATGATATTCGTCCTGACCTCTTAATTTTTTTGCTGATGTACTTGCTCCGCCATCATCAGTCTCCGCAGATTTTGGATTGAAATACTGTTTCCTTTTCAAGGGTCGTGTTTTATAAACCCGTTGACTTTTCCGCACTTCTCTCGATATTTTTCTATCCATCTTGGACTCGAAAACTCACGAAATTGTTCCGAATATGGACGTTCGCACGCTCCAACGTTTTGAATCTTACTGATACTGAAACCGTATTTTGAACTACGAAAGGCCTTTCTTATTTTCTATATGTATATATGAGTGTGTAGGGCTATATTGATGGTCACAATATATGTATGTATACGCAATACAATAGAGACCTTCAGGTACCCTCTAACGGACTCAGCTAGTCGAGCGGACAGCTGCCGCTACCTGCTTACCTATGGCTCAGACACGACGTGCTACAAAGTCTTGTATTTCGGCGAATAATGGTCCGATTTACATTTACCTGGGCGGAAAATGTTCGTAAGAGATTCTACTTTTTGAAAATGAAATAAAAAAAATCGATTTTTCGAAAATTCTAACTAGGTCTGTCCCCTTAAGATCGTTTTGTCGAAGCTAGGCAAAATTATCAACAAGTTACCACTCGAAATTTGCAACAATGGGCTTTAGCAGCGGCCGCACATTACGAAAACTTTGAATTCAAAGCTTCTGATAGATGGATGGTGAGATTTAACCGGTTGAGTGGTAATGGTTCATATATGTACAAAAAAAAATGCACCCGCAGTGGTAGTGGATCATATATGTACAAATTTGAATTACTCGCTCAAATGTGAACCGATTTGTACACAATCTGATATATAACCATTTTCGAGGTCGCTCTACACAAATGTTCTGTCAGATTTTCAAAAAAATGTAAGGGTGGCGAATTAGGGGCGGGTTTAGGGGTGGCCTTTTTTACAGTTTTTGTGCCAAAACGGTCACGATATAATTCTCGAGCAAATTAGACGAACTTGCATGCGCCTCACCCCCACCTCTGATTTTCACCCCCCTGGAGGGTGATGGTCGAATTGGGTTTTCACCTAATAAGGTTGGAACTCTTCGAAAATTATTTATTGTAAATCTGGAATTCTTATAAAATCTCGTTCCGAAAATATGCGCAAATGCACCCTCTACCCTTATCTTCTTACCCCCGGTGGGGTGCTATATCAAAACTGACCCTGGAAATGGATTCAGCGGCCCAAACAAACCCCTAGAAAACATATTCGTATATATTTTAGTAAAGAACTGCAGCGTACCACTTTTGGCCAGAAAACTGAAAAATTGTCTACCACTCAACCGGTTAAACAACTGCACAGAATTTGTCAACGGATAATTACGAAAGGAAACGGTGATGATTGAAGAAACCTTGGCTGCAGCAGAAACTTTCCGGATACAAAACCGAGAGTTAATACCCAGTTTCGACAAGGACTATATTATCAACATTAACCAAACAGGTATGTGACAAAAACGAAATAAAATCTATAAATAGTCTTTTAAACAACGAATGTCCATTTTAATAATTCTCTAATACAACCATCCAACATCGCTTCATTCATCTCGTGCTTTTTCGTGTGTTTTCAGGATGTCAGTACCAATCTACTTTAAACCGGATTCTCACCGAAAAGAGAAGCAAGACCGTATTTGTGAAGAGACTAGACATGAATAAAATCACGCATTCGTACACAGCGCAATATGCTATTACTCATTCTGGACGAGTCCTGCCGAGTGTGTTCGTATGCCTGCAGGAGCCAACAGGTAAATTTGGACCCAGAATCCAGAAGACGATCGATGAATATGCCAAGATATACAAGAACGTTATTATCACGTTATCAAAATCGGGAAAGCTAACTACAGATTTGTACAATGATTTCCTTAATAAATTCTTGAAGCCCTACGTTGAAAAAAACAAGTTCCTCCTCCTCGTCGACTCTTGAGGAGGGCAAACGAAATCACAACTATACGACGAGGTTTTCTAAGACGATAAAAAACTTTCTACCTGCACCATAAAAGTAATTCCTCCAAAGTGTACACCTATAGTACAGTCCTGTGATGTATATTTTTACAGACAGGTTAAAAATCTTATTAAACATCTGCAAAATAGCACTACTTTAATTGAAAAGGAATAAGAGTTTACTTCCCGTAAAAGATTGTATCAAAATTCACTCTATAGTTCACCATCAACTATCATCTCCGGTATTTCGCAGTATGATTTAATACGCATGGTTCGCATCAAAATTGACAGAAGACAGAGAAATCTTTAGAAATGTCAATGAGGTTTGCTTTCCGATAGATATCCTCAAAACTCCTTGCTCTTGTAAAAAATCCTCATTTATTCGATGTGCGAATTGTTTAAATATCTATTGTTTCGAATGTTTTTACAACTACCATTCTGGCTCTTGTACAACATCGAAATCTAGCGAATAAACATATTTTCATGCTTATTCTTTATGACTTGTGTTCGAATTTTCATCATTTTAGCGTATTTTCCAATATTAAATTTAAAGTGTTTACCACTTCCTATTACTATGCGCGATTGTAGTCCCGGCTCTTCGCGACGGATTACGACGTACGTACGCAAAAACAAGCGCGATTTCGTACTCCCGAATTCCCCTTCGGCCCTCGCGATCCTTGGACTGGGTAATACGCGCGTTCTTACCAAAATTTCAGTAATCCTCCGAGCATCGACTAGCAAAGATCATATCGCGCGACTCGATCTCGTTTTTCGTCCTCAATACGAAAGTCATTAAATTCACGCAACTTGTGTTACCTCTAAGTTAAGCTCAAGTTAAACACCGCGCGTAACCCGCGTATTCGTCCGCCGTGTGATCCACGTCGACGGTTTAATAAATATTTTAATAAAACGTGAAAATTATTCCAGTGTTTCTTCATTGTCGGCGCGACCCCAGTTTTTCCTTATCCTCCAGAATTATTCCCGTGTTTGAATCGGCGCAAAAATAATATTAAATATGTGATAACACGTTAATCGAAGGACGTGCGACAACATATTTAAGGTCCTTCGAGCCGGATAATTAACAAATGAACGAGTGTAATTTTGTGAGCGTTAAGTGAAATCTTCCATTTTCTCGTTAAGTGAAGACTATCACAGTTCGCGCCTCAAGGCCAACTTTGTTTTCATTACGCGTCGACGCCTGTGGCCTTCGACTCATAATAATACAGCGTATCGAACGCTGGAATATTTTCGTTACGAAACAAAGCGCGTAAGAACTTATTGTGTTCACGCGCTCTCGTTCTCGCTAGAGAAATTATTTCGCCCTCTTCTACGTGAAATATTGGAGATAGAACTGTACTCGCGTACAATCAGCTCCTTCGACACCCTCGGTCAACCCGAACATCAACAATCGCTTGCTTTGTCCCTCACATCGTGACAGAGGAATTATTTAATACTCGCTGCTTTCAAACGGATAACACGCAGTCGTTATTCTCTCGCGAGTCAGTGCAAATTTACTTGAACAAACAAAGTAAAAAATGACTATCTTCGACGACCTACTCATCGCGCAAACCGCGCAATTCAGTCAAATAAGGAGAATTTTGCCGAACTACAAAAAACTCGGCAAGGACAAGTTTACCGCCTCGAAAACACGCACACGCCTTTCGAGTTTACAAGAACTCTGGTCAGCTTGTTGCGCTCGAGACGTACTATTGCAACAGAAGGCGTCAGAAGCGCAACTCGAACACGAGTATTTCGCCAAGGAAGAGTTCCTGAATGCCGAAAATGATTATGAAGACGCCCTTGATCAACTCACGGAACTTCTCGATCAACAAGAGAAACAACAACGAACAGCCCCAAGGATCTCGAACTCCACGATGATTGGAGAGGCATCCGGATCATCCACCTTCGCGCTCCCGCGCATCACCATCCCGAAGTTCAACGGCGAGCCAACCCGGTGGGAGAGTTTTCGGGATTCTTTCAAGGCGTTAGTTGGTGAGAATGTATCGCTCACACCAGGGCAAAAAATGTATTATTTAAAATCGTTTCTCGAGGGCAACGCGGCTCTCATGCTCGACCACGTTTCAGTTTCCGACGCCAATTACGAAGGCGCTTGGAAAATACTCAACGATGAGTACGATAACATGCGTGCGTTAGTTCTCGCGCACATTCACGCGTTTGTAAGTTTGCCCACTATGAAATTAGAAAACGAGTCTGAATTAAAACGTTTACGGGACACGGTCAACTCCTCACTAAACGCGTTAAAGAATTTAGGACGTCCTGTCGAATACTGGGACGATTTATTAGTTTATTTGGTTGCGCAAAAACTCAGTACGCGTACACGTACAGCTTGGAATTTGAGTCTAGGTGCTTCAAACGATTTTCCATCGTTCCAATTTTTGAAAGATTTTTTAACTGAAAGAATTCGAGGTATTACGCCAGTTCAAGTCGACACCTCGCACAACGCGCCCCGCGCAAATTCATCCGGCAATAAATTGAATGCCAAAGCTAACGTACACAACGCTACTTCAAAACAGTGCCCGGACTGTTCGGGAAATCATTTGCTTGCTTCGTGCCCCGCATGGCTCAAAAAATCGATCGACGATCGCTTCGCGACCGCTAAACGCGTTCGCGTCTGTTTTAATTGTTTAAAACCTGGCCATTTTCCGAATCAATGCCAGTCGCCAAATCGCTGTAGTAAATGTCAAAGGCTACATCACACGAGCATACACCGCGCGTCCGTTCCTCGTCAGGAATCGACGACTCCTTCGACAAGCGAAACAGCTGCCGAAGCAACAACCGACGCTGCTGACGTCAACTTACTTCCGTCAAACACCGCGTCTCCTCCAGTCACCAATCCTCCTTCAGCGCTGAAGGAAATCCCTGCACAAAACGCAACTATTAACACAACGCACGAGTTTCCGAACTCCGTGTTACTCGCGACTGCCTGGATCAAACTACGCACTCCGGAAGCGCGAGTCTTGAAAGTGCGAGCCTTACTCGATCAAGGTTCGACACATAGCTTCATTTCCGAAGCACTTGCTCAAAAATTACGTACATCGCGTCATCGCGCGAATCTCAACGTCACGTCGTTCGGAGACGCGTTTTCCGGACGTGCGACTTCTCGAGTACACCTCACTCTCGAGTCTTGTAACGACCAAGGCACTCGATTACCTATGGTCGCTTACATTTATCAAAAAATAACTTCTTATGCTGCGCGGCTCTCGCGTCAAGCAGGCTCTTGGCCTCATCTCAAAGGATTAGCTCTCGCCGATCCTGATCCTTCCAGCAAGGAACCAATCAACGCTTTAATCGGAGCCGACCTTTACGGCTACCTCCTGCTCGAATCTCTTCGAAAAGGTCCGATTGGGTCACCCACGGCCCAACTCACCACTTTGGGATGGATAATCTCCGGCCCCACGTATACCACGCGCGTTACGCCCGCGTTGATAAATTCTTCAACACATTGCGCGCTCGTCACCGACGACGACGCGTCAATCCGACGGTTTCGGGAAATCGAAGAAATTCCCTCAAAGCAGTTTCTCACGCCCGAGGAGGAGGAATGCGAAAATCATTTCATTAAAACGCATTCCCGCGATCCCTCCGGTCGCTACGTTTTACGGTTGCCTTTCCGCGGTAATTCCGTTCCCGATCTGGGCAACAGCTTCCAGATCGCGCTCACCCGATACGCGCACCACGAAACGCGTCTCAAGAAAAAACCGGAGCTTGTAAGCGAATACTCCGGTTTCTTAAAAGAATATGAATCGCTGGGACATATGGAAAAGGTCCGCGAACCTGACGCGATCCTTAACCCCGTTTACATTCCGCATCATCCTGTTATCCGTGATAGCAGCTCTACTACGCGACTCCGCGTGGTCTTTAACGCGTCTAGCATCACCTCAAACGGCATGTCCTTGAATGACCATTTGCACATAGGGCCCAAACTACAACGCGAAATCGGCGGCGTTCTATCAAGCTGGCGGCGACACCGTTTCGTTTATATCGCGGATATTGAGAAAATGTTCCGACAAATCCACGTTCACCGCGAAGACACCGATTATCAACGTATTGTCTTCCGACCAGAATCCGACGGTCCAGTACAAAAATATCGTCTGTTAACTGTAACTTATGGTACCGCGAGCGCGCCATATCTAGCCAATCGCGTACTACTTCAACTCGCCGACGACGAGGGCAGCGCGTTTCCCACTGCCGTCGACGTAATTCGTAATTCGACTTATGTGGACGACGTTTTATTCGGCGCCGATGATCTCGAAAGCGCACGAACAATCCGCACCCAACTCGTGTCACTGCTAAAACGCGGTGGGTTTAATTTGCGCAAATGGGCCGCGAACGATATTGAATTATTAGCGGACATTCCTGCTGTAGGTCACGACCTTGCGATCGACCTATCAAACGACGACTCGACCGTATTAAAAGTTCTCGGCATCACGTGGCTTCCCAAAGAAGACGCGTTCAGCTTTCAAATCGCAGAAATTCCAGAAACGCGCAGTACTAAGCGCTCAGTGCTTTCGCTGATTGCACGTTTGTTCGACCCACTCGGTTGGGCCTCACCAATTATTATTAACGCCAAAATACTCATGCAAGATTTATGGCTCGCAAAAATTGAGTGGGACGACGTAGTCCCTCCATCTCTCCTGGAAAGGTGGAATTCTTATCGGCATGATCTGCCAAAATTATCAACATTACGCATTCCTCGCTGGATCAGCACCACTGCGCAAGAGCATTGTGCTATCGAGCTTCACGGTTTCGCGGACGCGTCACAACGCGCGTTCTCCGCTGTCGTGTACTTACGAGTCCTGAACTCGCCCTCTGACATATCCGTTTCATTATTGGCGGCCAAATCTAAAGTTGCTCCACTTCAGATGGTCTCCCTTCCGCGACTCGAACTGAATGGAGTCGTATTGCTTGTTCGACTGATTGAATACGTCAAACAACAATTAAAATTCGAATCAATTCCAGTGCATGGTTGGACCGACTCAACCGTCGCTCTCGCGTGGCTCACCCAGCACCCTTCACGCTGGAAGCCTTACGTCGCAAATCGGGTCTCCGAGATCCAAACTAAAATGCCCGAGATTAAGTGGCATCATGTCTCTACACGCGATAATCCCGCGGATTGCGCGTCTCGGGGAATTCCCGTTGATGAATTCCTCCAACACCCGCTCTGGTGGTCAGGTCCATCGTGGCTTCGCCAGAATTCCGCGTTTTCAAGAACAACGCTCCTCAGCGACGACACACATCGTCCAAGATACGGAGGAGTGGGACTTTCCCTTACGCTTTTCGAGCTGGGGAAAACTTCTTCGAGTTACGGTCATTCTTTTCCACTGGCTACGCAAATACCGAACTCGCAAACTTGACCAATCCGCAGTCTCAACTGCTCGTTCAGTTGAGAACTTAAACGAAGCACGCGACTTTTGGGTCCAACGCGTGCAACACGCATACTTCAAAGCGGAAATTCAAGCACTGCAGTCAAATACGCCACTGCCGCGCTCCAGCCCCCTCAAGCCGCTAAATCCGTTCCTCGACGGGAAAGATCAGCTGCGTCTTGGCGGGCGGTTGCGTCACTCGTTCCTTTCTTACGACGAACGATTTCCACGCAGTCTACCGCGGCATCACATCAGTGAATTAATCATCGATCAAACGCATTTACGATCACTGCACGGAGGCAGTCAGCTCACGCTGCGACTCCTTCGCCAAAATTATTGGATACTCGGCGCGAGATCCCTCGTTAAAGCTCGGATCAATCGCTGTATAACGTGCGTCCGCGAACGCGCTGTTACTGCCAGTCAACTCATGGGAGACCTCCCCTCTCCCCGAGTAAATCCGTCGCCTCCGTTCTCACATTGTGGCGTGGACTATGCCGGTCCATTCCAGGTAACCCCGTATGTAGGACGAGGCCAAAAGGCCCGAAAATATTACGTGGCGCTCTTCGTTTGCCTCGCAACACGCGCTGTTCATCTCGAATACGTCGATGACTACGCGACTTCCGGTTTCCTTGCCGCTTTTCAACGATTCATAAGTAGACGCGGTCGACCGACCGACGTTTACAGCGACAACGGAACGAATTTTCAAGGCGCTGATAACGAATTGCGCCGAACATTCGTGGCCACCCTCAAGAATTCTGCCTTACGTGATAACCTCGCGTCAGATGGAATCCGGTGGCACTTCATTCCTGCCTCTGCGCCTCACTTCGGCGGACTTTGGGAGGCTGGAGTGAAAAGCTTTAAGCATCACTTGAAGCGCGTCGTCGGTGCTCATACGTTGTCTCAGTTAGAACTGGCAACGCTATTATGCAAAATCGAAGCGTGTCTTAATTCACGCCCACTGTCACCCCTCCGCGATGATCCGGAGAGTTTCGACGCTCTGACTCCCGGACATTTTTTAATCGGTCGCCCCTTACTCAGCCACCCCGAGCCCTCCTTGCTCGACTTAAAGGAAACCCAGCTTTCCCGTTGGCAAAAGGTACAGGCTATGCACGAACATGTCTGGAAAGCTTGGACGCAAGATTATTTGTACACGCTGCAACAGTGGGCAAAATGGCGCACGCCTTCGCCGTCCCTAAAAATCGGAGCGCTCGTACTCCTCAAAAACGAATTACTCCCGCCGTCGCGATGGGAATTAGCTCGCGTACTCGATACGCACCCAGGTCCCGATGGCCTAGTTCGCGTTGTAACGCTACGTACCGCGAAAACGATTTTAAAGCGCCCCATTACGAAAGTGTGTCCCCTTCCTTGCGATTCAGCTCCAAGCGCGCCGGAGCCTTAATTTGTATTTTTTTTTTAGCTCTTAAGTTTTCGATTTACTGTCGGGTTTCACATGTAAAATACTTTGTTAGTTAGTAAGTTCTCGCAATTAATGTCGGGTCTAAATTTGTACTTGAAAAAAGATCACACGGCAAGAGCTACGAGAATCTTCAAGCATTTCGTTCCATTCGCAACGAGGCGAGCGGTATGTTCGAATTTTCATCATTTTAGCGTATTTTCCAATATTAAATTTAAAGTGTTTACCACTTCCTATTACTATGCGCGATTGTAGTCCCGGCTCTTCGCGACGGATTACGACGTACGTACGCAAAAACAAGCGCGATTTCGTACTCCCGAATTCCCCTTCGGCCCTCGCGATCCTCGGACTGGGTAATACGCGCGTTCTTACCAAAATTTCAGTAATCCTCCGAGCATCGACTAGCAAAGATCATATCGCGCGACTCGATCTCGTTTTTCGTCCTCAATACGAAAGTCATTAAATTCACGCAACTTGTGTTACCTCTAAGTTAAGCTCAAGTTAAACACCGCGCGTAACCCGCGTATTCGTCCGCCGTGTGATCCACGTCGACGGTTTAATAAATATTTTAATAAAACGTGAAAATTATTCCAGTGTTTCTTCATTGTCGGCGCGACCCCAGTTTTTCCTTATCCTCCAGAATTATTCCCGTGTTTGAATCGGCGCAAAAATAATATTAAATATGTGATAACACGTTAATCGAAGGACGTGCGACAACAACTTGATTATTATTCTCCTATGCATACAATATTTAATATACAATACAAACGAAAATTTGAAGGGGATGATTTGAACGAAAAATTTCAATTTGTTGAAGTAAAACATGTTGTCAAAAAAAAAAAAAAAAAAACAAAGTGTTCAACTTCGTTGTATAAGTAATTTTTCAATAAAAAAAGTGAAATAAAAAAAAAAATTTTAATCACGAGGAGAGGTTTGAATACGGAACCTTCGGGTTACTACGCCGGCGCGCTACCACCCCTGCCACCGGACCACTTGGATGAAGTTTAACACATTTTAGTATATAAATTGTGACTGCGATTTCTCGAGTGTTTTTCTCGGAAATGGGTGGCCAGACGGTGAAACTGCATGGGTCCTAAACTGCATTTTCCAAATCTGGCACTCCCATTGTTAGTTGAACGGGACGTGCGGATGTTCTTTTTAAGTTTGTTGATTCAATCATATATTTAGTTATTAGATTTAGTTATTTCAACAGCTTTAGTTAGTTAAGACAATATCGTAGCGTGTTGACGCAACTAAACGGATGCAACAAAACATTTTGATTGTTTCAACCACTTAAGTTGCTGGTTGAACTACATTTGCGTTTACCATGACATTATGTTTGTTGAATCAACAAAATTGTAGAGAACAATATGAAATTTGTTGATTCAACAAATTTCTTTTCTCAGTGCAGGAAAAATTGTCCGTTGCAATGTGATAAGGTCGTAACTCTGGCTATAGCAGACAACCAGAAGACTCATCAGATCAATTTCATTTTTCCAGCTTCACTGAGGACAGCAAGATGCTTGTAGATACTAGAACTACGTGAATCGTCCTTTCCATCAAAAATATTACGACGTACATATGTTTTTATTCTCGTTACTTCAATTTTTCATTTGTGTTGATATAACCTCGGTAAACATCAACTGAATCCAACTTAACAGTCTCGAATAATGGAAAAGTCTCGGGATGTTGCCAAATTTTGGGTCTATTTTCAATAGATTTTTTAAGCGCATCGGAAATAAACTTTTTGATTATGATGATTTGTTCAAACGAACAGATAGGACTTCCTTAATATTTTCTTACTAGAAAAGTTGGCACTGCAGCCACCCTGTATGAGAACGGCAGATTTGTTTGTCATCTCCACCTTCTAGGAACGGTTTAGCAACACACCCAGAAAAAACATCTAGGTGAATCAAAATAACTTTTTTCCTTGTGTCACATTACTTTGTCTAAATTTAATTATAGACTGTTTCTTTGATCACAATTCCTTTCTTTGATCCTTTTCTTTGAAGAGCTTTAACGTGGGTACTCAAATAATATTCTGCTTATGACATATTTGATTCAAGTACAGCTTTCGAGTTGAAGCTAATAAAAAATTCGTTGATTTAAATTTAATAAAATGTATAAACGATCCTAGCAAATTTAAATAGACCTTTTTTTGGTTGCAACTTTAAATATTGTCTCATCAATGGTGCAGTAGAGAGAAATGTGTTTAAGGATTTATTTCTTCAGATATTAATGATCTTAGTGTCCTGTAAATCTATAGTCCAACTTTTGAGACTCTCTATACGTAATGCACGTATAATACACAGAACTGGATGTCTACGTTGCCTCAAAACTTCACAACTGCCTCAACGGCCATGAATATATGTATGCACATTTCCATCGTGAATTCAATATCCCGAGGTTTTTTTCATTGCCCGTCACGCGACGTTTAAAATCGGACTTTTAATTCAGACGCTGCTTTTTATAATCCTTATAACCCCGACAGACTGTTCCGAAGATTAGCACAAATTCTTTGAAATAGCACGCTCACTAAGATCGCGGGGGAGGTTTCCGGTGGAAAAAGTTACTCAACGCGTCTCATATTTTTAGCTAAAAATTTACATAGCGCTAAATAGTGTCACACTTTCATACAATCTTTTTGCGACTTGAGTTTTCAATTATTTTCTACCGCACTTGACTTCTTTATACATAACGTTTTATCAATTTTTTCCGCGATTGAAAAAAATGGATAAAATTGTCACAAATGTGTTGAAGTTTGTTATTAATTATTAATTATAATGAATATTAATAATAATAACTCGAATGACTAATAAAAATGTTTATACGCAAACGTAAATCGCAGTCTGATTTTTTTTATCATCGTTTTCCTCATGTTTTGGGGTTGGAACATTTTTGTTAATTTCATTTGAAAAAATATTGTGTGTAAATGCAAATGAAAACGGCTTCTAGATTTTTTTTTTTATCATCAATCCTATTTTGGCGATGATACATTTTTGTTACTTATATTAAAAAATAAATAATAATTTCATAACTCCGAAATTGTCTATTTGAAATTCATAGCAGAGACAAACATGCAAGGTGAATTTTGAGGTAAAAAAAATTCAGTGAATAAAAAATTCTGCTGTGCCGATGGCCAACTCTCCCTCCTTCACTCTTTTGCTCTGTCGCTCTCGCTTCCTCGATCTCTCGACCCGAGAGCCGGTTTTTATTTCCACGGATGACGAAGTGCCCGTTTTACTCATGTATATATATTTCATATCCCTGTATGTAGAAACATACGTGACCACGTGTACGATACAGAACGGCTGAGAAAGAGGAGTGGAGAGCAAGAGAACGAAGGCAATTGGTCCTGGCAGTCATCGCAGCAGTCAGCATTTCGGTTAAAAAACATTTCCTGATTAGACATGAATACTCCCTCATTATAGGATATTTCTGAGACTTTTTGAACGAAGAAAAAAAAGCATTACTTCACCGTTCATAAGTGCGCCCCAATTATGCAAATTTTCCGACTCTGAAACGTCGAGAAAATATTTATTTTTATTTTTTATTATTCCTGCGTATACCCTCGTGGATTTTTACGAGCCCATCCCATCACTTTAATCCCATTTCACTGATTTCCATGTTTCTGAGAAACCCCCGCCAAGAGCGTTGCCCACAATCACTTCTCTAATATACTATTTTATCACCTCAAAAATATGCAATTTTCAACTTCTTTGATCACAATTAGGTTCATATTCTTAGGAAATATGTTGTTAACGAAAAAAGAAAATTGTAATGATTACAGATAAAAATTGTGTCTTCAGGAATGCCCACCAGCAAAAAACTCGGATGGCGATCGTCCATGGACAGCAGCTTCTAGCTCCACTATTTCCGGCGGAAATGACTTGAAAAAATTACGAAATATACTTCAAAACATGAGTAAAATATTCTCTAAGTTTAAACAAATTCTGTTTATTTCTTCTCTGTTAAAAATATTCACGAAAAACACCAAAATTTCGGCCTCCTAAACTGGTTTCTCCCCTTAAAATCTTACTCAATCATAACTTCTTGAATTATAAACAACTGCTCAAACGTTCAGAAAACAGTGCTATTAATTTTGTGAATCGGAAAATAAAGTCATAAAGAATCTTAGATACGTGCCAGAGATCGAAAGTGGGTGTGATTGAGATATTATTATCCTGTCTCATATTAGGCAACTTAGTCCTGTTATTTTTTACGTGAAAATACATATTTTTCTTTTAGACATAAATACGATTGTTTTACTCGGGAATAAAAAGACAAACATTTGTTAATTTGATTAAGAAGAGGGGAGCAAGGGCGGAGAATTCCTTTGATTTTGTAAAATTTTGAGATTTGTTGAGTAACTGAGGGAATCGTGCACAATCGCGAGGAGTCGGGATCTTCGAGGCTTCCGAAAGTACCGAAGAGGTCCGTATAACGGCGAAAGAGATTCTGAACGCGCGATGAGGCCGAAAGGTTTAACGGATATCGTCGCCAGAGAATATCGCCTAGCAACGAAAGCTGATAGCTCCTACCGACGAATCGATAGAGAAGCACACGGGCTATATAACGCAAACGGTGCGTTCCTCAACGCCGCTAACGTAACGCGATATGTCGAATCTCACTCCGTTATAAATTTTGCAGCTGTTCCGATCGCTGACTTTATTAAAACGGTTTGAGGATATTGCAACGCTTTTAATGAAAAGGACATTTTCTCATTTCCACTTGAAGCAGTAAGACTGATGACTTAATGAATGTTTGGTTTTTAAGGATCCAAGTAAATGTTTTTCGGCCTCTGTCAATCAATTTTAAAACAAACAATTAAAACAATTTTAAAACACGAGTTTGCAATTATAATTTTTCCAAAAAGTTATTACACTTAATTTGTATCGAACGATTATTTTCACTCAGCACTTGCCTAAAAGCGAAGTCTGGGGTTAAAGATTCATGCAAGCTGTTTCTTCAACGTCACAATATTTAGATTATCTTTAAAAGTTTCCTACTCTTGTTGAGTCATCGCACGACTAAGATTCAAGCGAGTTTCCCGACAAATCAGTACATATGGAGAGTGTTTTTCTTTTATGGAAGTGAGATATGTTGAAAATAGTAAAAAAGGAAGAATTAATAATGCGAAGGCTTGTGAACTCGTCGGCTTCATCTGGTGTGCTCTTTGTTCGTGATATATATTTTTATTTTTCCAAACCCATCATCTGATATTTGAATATACCTTATCCTTGAAACGAATATGTAAATACCATGCATATTTATATTTTGCCTCGCAGATACACCAAAGGAATACTTTATATCTGTATGGCATTGCCCATAGGACTGCCACAAAGTATCCCCACATAATATTCATGTATGTGTGTCCATATACGTATAGAAAAAAATTTATTTATATAGGAGTATCTCTGCATAAAGCATTCGTCTGTTCCTGGTGGATACTTGAATATTTCACACGCAAAGGCACACCCACTCGAGGTGCGCCTGTTCGCTCTCTTTATCTCTGGTCGTGTTCCATACACGAAACCCAACCTTAACTCCTGTTACCTCTGTCTGACTACACACACGGATTATACACTTCGCGAGCTGGAAAACTCGTGCCCGAGCAGCTACACCCGAATCCTCAAATGAGAAAAAAAAATTAATAAATAGAAGAAAACCATACATCTAAAACTCATCTTTATTCTCATGTACGAGAATGTTATTCAAAAGTTTAATTTGGTTTATCCCTTAATAAAATTCATTGCGAACCGTTTTTTACTCTTCTTTTTTATGGAGCTTGACCCGAAAAATTGATTCATCAAATGGAAATGTTGATAGCAATAAAAAATATATTGGATGATAAAAAATTGATGGCGCTTAACCGTGTCTTTTCAAACATCACAGACTGCTCTCTGTTCTCTGGATACAATTTAGCCTCGAGTTACAAGCGCTAAGACAATGACCCTGAAGTCTCACCCGTTTATGGACTCTCGGTGCAAAAGACTCGTCGAACCAGGTCGTCACGTTTTATTCTATCGCGGTCTCTTCACTTTATACACTTTCAGTCGAACTCGAACGAGACCAATTGGGATAAAGTGTTCTTTGTTTTTTCAATTTTGTGTTCACGGGAACGAGCACGTGTAGAATTCGAGCTCAATTTCGGTATGCGCGAATTCCTCGACCCCATGCTCAATGAGAGAGCAACGATAACAAATCGTGTAAACTCATGAGTACGTTGTAATTAGAGTCTCGAGATAAATGTTATTCTGGACATAATACGTCGGTGCACAAGCCGCTACAAGTACCAAGATTATACAATCGGTTTCCCAAAATCCACAAACCTCCATTACAGAATGTAAATTAGTATTTGCGGCATGTAAATTTGGTCGGTACAGAAATTAAAACGAGAGTATGCAAAGACGAGAGTATAACAAAATTGGCAAAAATACTAAAAAATGTACAGTCGCGATTGTGACAATTAGGACAAGCATTTAGCGAGCTCAAACGCTTTAGTGACTCTTTTGGTACACTTTAGTTTTTTTTCGCGATGGTTTAAGCTCGGTCAGAGCGCTTGAAATAACGCATTGACAAAAAAAACGGATGAAACCCGAAAAAAAACGCTTGTCACTCGCTAGTTCGGGGACGCCTACGCGCGGGGGCGCTTGCGGCAGAATTTAAACACTGAGCGGAGTATACAATCATGCCGTAGTGGCGCCACACGTGGACAAACAAAAAGCTTTTGCGCGGAACCAACCCTCGAGGCGGTGTATTCAGCCTCTCTTATCTCGTTTATCCGTCCTCTTTGTTCGTTGTTCGTTTACCACATACTTCATTACACTGTCGTTGACAACATCTATACACTCAATGTGATTTCAATTGTAACTGAGCGTTCAAACCAGGGAATATGGCCACATGATTAAATAAATTTTCCTAATAAAACATCGTTCGGTAGTCGAATTATTCTTTCATTTCTTCCTTCTTATTAAATTCATCAAAATTACAACTGGAATTTCGGTAAAAAGTACCAACAACAAAATTTACGTAATTTAATTATATAATGTAATAAATTGTTGCAATTTAATATTCTTTTAGTTTCTATATAAATTTGGTATAATGAAACACATCAGGTCTTCATTTTTTGCCTTTTAAACACGGCAACTAATATCTTATTCTATTTTCGCATAATTAAGACCCTTACAAGCTCCAGTGGTTCAAAGGATATTCTGTTTTTCCGTAGTAAAATAATAAATAAATTGGTCCGTCGCGGAGATCCTGTTTCACGTAGGATCTCTCACGTTCATCGTGACTCCGCTTTTCCCGCCTGAATTTAAATATCAAAGAAGACAAAGACGAATGATATACAACAGAGGAAATCTTTCTTCTTTGCTTTTGCTCGTCTTCTTGCCACACCTCCAGTTCTCTCTTGGGCTCTTTCTGATATGTCCCAAAGTGCTGGAACATGTATAAATATTTTCTCACCATTAGTATCGTAATTTTATACGTGTTCTTTCGTACAGTTTCAATTCCATCTTTCTACCTCATTTTCTTCTATTCCTGATCTATTCTTTGAGCTTTTAAAGCTCTTTGTCTTCCTTATCCATTTCCATTTGTTTTACGAACTTCGTTCTCGTTTTTGTACCTCGATGACTTCGAAAGAGATGTACTCGCATAAATTGTGTTGTAGAATTTTTTTATTTCGTGAAGGAAAGTACTGAAGCTCAGGTCACTAGAATGTAATGAAAATTTCTTTCTGTTTTTGTAATTTCGGAATTTTTAACATTAATTTCTTTTTTTTTTTTAAATATTAATTTAAGGATTCACATCGAAGACAAAATAAGAAGATTACGATTTTGATAGCTTTAATATGTTAAAGAAAAATATGTTAATCCTGAAAAAATCAAATTTCAATACCTTCTAAAGGTGCAAACTTCAACGTCGTGAAAAGTGACGCATGAAAGTCTCGGTTATTCATTCAAGTTAGGCCGGAAGGGAAAGTCCCTTTTAATCTTCTTTCCCTCGTTGAACGGACAAATCAAGGAGACCGAAGACATGTACCTAAGCAGCAGGCTATCGTATTAAAATGCGTCGACATGATTTTAATAGAAGGTATTACGTGTTTCCAGGAGACGAGAGATGCAAATAAAGCCCCTGTTCTTCGATCTCGCCTCTTCACTCTCGCATCTCAAACAGACGTGGCTAATGTATTCATATTGCGGAGCTCTCGGGTCTTCGGTCGAATCATCCTCTTTTCTTATTTCCTCCTTATTTCATTTTTATTTTTCTTCTGAAAAGCCCTTCAAGTGAGAATCCTCTCGCCCCGAGAGAGGATATTTGAATTTTAATTGGAACTCCAACTATTTCCACGTTATAGTGGCGCTTTCAGATTTGTGGATTGTTTTTTAGGACTACGAACATAAAATAATTATAAATTATAAATTCATCAAATACAATTGACAAAAAATAATTTAAAAAGTCGTGATTTGATACTTTTTTCATGTGATTTTATTTGTTATTGGATAATATCTCTTTAATGGGTAATCCAGTAATGGAATGAAATTTTGATTGAATCGTGATTTCTCTCATTTTCTCACAGGCTTTAATACTCTCACAATTTTCAGTTATTTATCACGTCATGTTCCTGTATCGAACTGCTTAGTGAGGGAAATTGAACAGGTAAAAAGCTTCGTTGCTTTTTTTGGAAAAATATATAAATACATGTATAATGTATATTTATGTTCAGAATTCGATGCGAGATAACGAGGGAAAACGCTCGAGTTCGCTTCAATTTCTCTCTCGATCGTCCCTCATTATCGTGATTTCGAGCGTATATTCGGAGCTGATCCTGTCCTCCCGTTGTCCTTCACTGTCCTTTTTGTCTGTTTTTTCTCCTATTTCTATAATCGTCTTTCCGGTCGAACATCGCTTCCTATCATTCTCATACGTTATTGAACCTTAAAAACGTTTCTTGTTATTCGGAAAAGATTTCAATTGAAGGTATTTTTTAAAAATTATACATCTTTATTTATGAAATATGACAAATCATGCAAGTTCATCAAACTTTGAAAATTTATTCGAATAGATAACGAAATGGCAACATTATCTTATTGTTATTTTTAGTTTAGGTCATTGGAATTTCAAGTGATTCGATGATTTCAAAAGTAGTGTTAAGTATTGACGGCCGAAACGATTTTTTAGACGAAAAGTTATCCGAATCTGATTTTTGTAAATTTAGTAGCTGAATTTTAATGATTTTAAGCCCTCGATAAAATATACTTAACCAAGTACGGAATACGAATTGAGTAGTAAAGCCGAGAAAATTAATTACAAACATTAAGGGCTAAAACCACTGTAACGGCCTCAAAAAATGCCTTTTTTCGACAATTTTTTTCGGGTCGAAGGAAAGATAATAGAATAATAATATTCGGGGGAGTTATTAAGCATATATTTAACTGTACAACAAAAAATTATGATTGGACAATATCTAAAAATGGCGACACCAGAGCCATTCCCGCGAGGCTTGTTGAATTCGAGGCGCCCTGCGGCACGCAGTGTACTGGTGCAATTGTTGATCTGGAATAAAAAAAAAAAAACGCTTAATCTGGATACTGATAGCTAGTGTAGTACGTAGGGGATTTTGAAAATATTCATTTTTGTATTATTGGCGAGTGTTTGAATGAAGAGGTTCAATTTTCGACAGAAAAAGGGGTAATTATTTGTTGATAAAAAATGTTTAAATGAACTTATCGAAAATTCCGTACGTATTTCACTTCGAAATGTTATTTTTAAGATATTGTCAAAAATTCAAATAAAAAGAATGAAAATTGTTGGAGTTATGCTGCGTGCCGTTTTGAAAAATCGTGTTTCGAGAAAAACGCGTTTAAAGTTTTGAAACGTGGTACTGAAATGACCGACGCGCTCGGGGAAGAGCCCGAAATTTCAATGAAACATTTTTTTTTCAGGTATAAACCTTTTTTCCTGATATTCAAGAGGGTTCAAAGTATATTTTAAGTCAATAAAAAAAAAAATTGATTTTTCGAAAATTCTACAGTGGTTTTACCCGTTAAAGATTTCGTTGAAGAATGATTATTTATTTAAATTTAAAAAATATAGAATCTTCACAGTAATTGTTGTCATTTTCAAATACGAGCATTTTTTTCTCAGTGTCTTTTTACGTGTAGAGTTGGTTCGATAGCTGCAAATGTGCTCAGATTATCCTGATGGTAATAAGATTCTACGGTTCGTACGATCAGTTTTTGATGGTTATGTCGGTTCCACGAATATTCGATGGTTCACGAATAGTTATGGGAATATCCTCGACGTAAAAAGTGCGGAAAGCGTTACTGAAACATGTGGTTTAACGGGTTGGGCCTTTTATGTGTTCATGGGAAAGCTCCGATTGTTTGACAGCCTCCGGGAAAGTCGGTAGGAAGCGAGACTTAGAGACTATGTAGTTTCTTAAACAAAGCCGAACTATTTAAGGGGCTCCATACAGCCAGCAGTGAAAGCAGCGTAGAGTTTGACAATTTTCCTTTTATCGAACAATTTATTTATCAAAAAATTACTGAACGGTTTTAAAGTTGATAGTTTCTAGTAGATTCATGCAATTTAATTTTAACAAATAAATCTTGTAAAATGTTTACGCCGCTTATTTTTCAGGATTTATTTGTTAAAATTTAATTTCAAATACATTTGAAACTCTGTACTTTGGAACATGTTCATTTATTGTTGAATAAAAAAAAAATCGATGATAAAAAAATGGTTAAACTTCGCTCTACTTTTACGGCCACCCAACTGTATATGGTGCCTCAAGGATTAAGATACACTTATGAAAGATTTCGAAATCTCTTAAGCCTTCCATATTGATGTTTGCAAAAAAGATATACATCGGGAAAGAAACAAGATCAAATACTTTATAGCTGTACAAAGAGTGGGTTTTTTTGCACTTTTGTTTTAAACAATTTTACTTTTATTTACTTTATTTTAAACAATTACTTTTTACTCTTCGATACTGTAAAAATTCGTTTGATGGGCATGCAATATGTCATTTACAGTATTAGTATTTTCTACCACAGGGGCTTGCAGATTTTGTTTGAAGATTCATGAAAAATTGATGTTTACGTATCCGGAAGGCGCTACTAATGTGGAAAACTGTAAATTTTCATGAAAATCCCAGTAAAAATTACAGTTCATTTTTCTCCTTATGTAGTTTTATTTTTTTTAGCTTTTTTATGAGACATTTTCGTCCTCTTATTTTCAAAGAGACACGAATGTTTGAAGTCGTTTTTTTTCTGTTTCTACCGCCTGTACTAGAGACACGAATTTGTTCGAAGCCTTTTACCAAATTGGAATGTGTCTGACCATATAATTGTATAGATTGGAAATTCAGGTATATTCATATGACACAATGAAGTACTACATGAATTCGGAATGAAAAGTGAATTTGAAAAAATCAACGAGAAATAAACGGAAAATAATATAGTAGGATAAAAACGTTGGAGGAATTCGTCTGCATACGCAATGCGAATTATAAACCGGCTCTTTGGCAGCCCATTGAAATTTGAGGAACGAGATTGAATGCATGAACAAATTCATTGAACTATAGATCGAAAAACTAGTGATCCATAACTATCTATATGGTGTGAACAACGTGAGAGGATTATTCAGCGGAGGATGGATAAAAATTGTAGCCCGTGCCAAAGTCTCTCGCTGGTCCATGGATGATAACGCTTTTCTCTCGCTGACACGTTGACTTTCCATTTCTCCCTCTTTCTTTCACTGTCTCATTCGTCTATTGTCCATGACCCAGCTAGTTCGATATCCCGATCGTACACTCCTCTTTCTCTTTTTCATTCTCTTGAACTTTCTCTCTCTCTCTCTCTCTCTCTCTCTCTCTCTCTCTCTCTCTCTCTCTCTCTCTTTCTCTCTCTCACTCTCTCTCCTTTGCCTAATTCGAATTCGGCAAACGAGAAGGATGATCGCGAGCTGCCTCGCATACACAGAAGCGTTTTCTCGCAAAAGCCTTTTGGTGGCCTTCCCTCTTCCTCCTTTATACCCGTCCTGCTCTATCCTGTCTCTCTATCCATTCACACCACCCCGCAGGATTTAATTACACACCCGGGCGGCGCTCACACTCAGGACCCTTATATTTCGTCTATACTCGGTCCCTCTGTGCCATTCACCAATGAAAAAGAGGAGGAGCTCTATCTTTTTTGTCTCGTTCGTTTTCGCAGCTCGAAAAGCGACGTTGAATTTATCCCCGTGCTGTGAAAATATAGGTGGGTTATCCCCTTGTTCTCTCATTTTTCTTTCTCTCTTTCTCTTTTCCATTTCTTTTTCGACCCTTTCCTATTCCCTGCACTCGAGCTTGTGAAGACGACGAAAACTCGTCCCTTCAACTTCTTCATCGCGTTCGAGAGAGCAATGCGTTTAATCAACGACTATTTCTCCCGTTCTCTCGCTCTCTCACTCACTCTCCGCTAAAGTCTTTCGCTCAAAACGTCCTGGATTTTCTCGTAGGATAGGCAAAGAGAGACAGAGAGAAAGAGAGGTAGATAAATAAACCGAGGCGTGTTCTATTCTCGTTGGTGTCGTCCATTTCTCGTTATTTCTCAGGCTTTTTTAAACATTTTTTTATCATTCGCTTCGCAAAAAGGGCGCCTCCATCGTCCAGCTTTTTTTTCAGGTCTATGTAGTATTTATCTCGCTTCGCATTTCTACTCTTTCATAATGTACGTCTCTTTTTTTTGTTACTTTTCTTTCTTCCTTCTTTTTTTTCTACTCCTTTTCATTTCCCAGACGTTTTTACCCGCGAAGCGCGTTTTATCGGTGCGGCGTACCAGTAAAGAGTGCGAGAGGGATCGATCGAGCTGGAAAAAGAAGAGGACCGAGAAAATAATCGATAACTGATCCGAGGGACGATCGACGAGACGTGCCACTTACTTTCTTCGGCTTCTTCCTCGGTATTCCTTTTCTTTTTTACATTTTTTTCGTTCGCCTTCACGGCCTCCCGCATCACCAGATACTCGCCACTTTTACACTCACACTCCACTAACAGAAACCACCTCTTTCGACTATGTGTATAGCTTCCAAGTTGATTGGAAATGAAACGAAGGGGAGCGGGAATCTCCCTAATATCGGACGTGTATTTCTGTCTATATACGTATCGTCGGCAATGCGAGCAATCCGATCGAGTTTCAGTCCCAAAAAGTCTTTTATTTGCTTTTTTTCTTCACGTCTCAAGGATCTAAAAAGGATCCTCAAGGATCCAAAATACTTAGGACGAACCGTTTATTTACGTTTTTTTAAATGATTTACTTATTTTTCGGTCAATTTGACCAGAAACAGTAAGCATTGCAACACATTATGAACATTGACACGCGGTATATAGGATGAAAGATGCTAACAACTCGTTTTGCTTAAGGAAGCTTTCCAGTGTGACAGCCCGAAAAATCGCTGTTTTTCGCGATTTTTTTTTTTAAAGAAAAAAATAATCTAATCGGTCTGGTTTTTTTTTGTATATTAATTGGGTATTGAAGAATACAAAACAATTTTTTAAAGATCGATTTATTTATTAATTAATATCTATAAAAATGATGAAACAATTGTTGTAGAAAATGCACTTGGATGTGGTGTCCACGTTGGGGGTCACAATTTTGATCTAAAACAAAAAACACAAAAAGATTATTGATCGGTATATAATTGGCTTTCGTGCTATGGAGGTTTTTTTTTTTTTTTTGCAAAAATGGCGCCGGTTTGAACAAAAAGTATCGATTTTAGCATTTTTTTTGGCAGTTTTTTTTACAAAAAAATAGGAAGATGTCAAAAAAAAAAAGCTTCCATAGCACGATAAACAATGACGTTAAGAATATTCTGTAAAAAATTCAACTCGATAGCTTTAAAACTCTGCCCTCCAAGTTGGACACCGTTTTGAAAAATGCTGTTTCGAGAAAAACGCGTTCGACGGCCGACGCGGCAGCTGTGCGCTCCGTTGCCTTCTTCCAAGAAATGCTGTACAGTAACCGAAATAATCTGAATTTCGGCATGAAAATTTCAGGGAATATTCGGAAGAGTGTATACTATTCGATAAAGCAAAAAAAAAAATCGATTTTTTGAAAATTTCACACTGGAAAGCTTCCTTAATCCGCCGTTCGTCTTACGCTCGTCCACTATGAACCTTTTTTCATTGGAAAACTACCCAATCTTCTTAACTCTTTGATTACCCTCTTTCACTTATTCAACATCTATGTCTATAAAATATATATGTTGAAATTTATGTATTTGTAGCCTACTTCGATAGTAATTTCTTTTCTTTTGTTCATTCAAACGAAGCGCAGTTTTTCCTCGTTACTCTTTTCGTTTCTTTGTTCGTGGAGGCGACTAGAGCATCCGATTCGGATCTTAAGAATGTCCCTCAGCCTGTAAGTGTTTCTGTCTTTCTGTGTGTATGTTCGGGCATTGTATACGGTGTGGCGGTCGCGCCTCTCGGTATCCCGCTGTATAATCCCACAGTACGTCGTTATATCTACGTTTTTATCTATATATAGCGTTGCCACTTACGTAATGAGAGTGAGAGACCGACAAAGGGAAGAACGGACGAGTGGCTCGCGGGCGTGGGGTTGCCCAGACTTGTATGCATTTTGTACTACTACCAAAGAGAAATGTGAATACTTTGAACGTGTGTAGTCCTTTAGGATTCTGTGTAGCACGAGTGCAGTATATTTTCTTTTGTTCCACTTATATATCCGGATGTATATGTGCATGTGTGTGCATGAGCCAAGACATGTAATTCGAACAGAACCGACTCGTAACGCGAATAGCTCGACCGTGAAAAACTCCCGAGGCTTTTCTCATTATTTCCTAACAGAACTATTTTTCCTGTGCACATACATGTTTATATATGAATTACATAGTTCGATTGATGCTAATTTGAACTACCTTTTTATTTTTAGTATATTTGAGCGTCAGGAAATTAGATACAGACATTAATTAATCGAGGGTTTTATTTTGCTCGCGCGAACGCAGCGGTGTAATATTTTTATTGGCTGGTCTGAAGTGTGTGCATTTATTCGGTTTCGGTTTCAACTTTTTTCGACGAGTTTATTTACCTTTGGGTGTTTTGCCTCTTTATAATTTAATGGACACGTGCTGGGTGTTTTCATTTTTTTATTTTTTATTTTTGAATAATTAACTCTTCCAAAGATTTATAAAGCTGTGACATTAATTGGGAGAGGATTTCCTGAGTATTTATCTTAAGGAGCCAGTCCACTTTGAAAATTTCAAAAAATCGATTTTTTTTTTGCTATTTTCGAAAGTACATACATTCATAAATATTGTGGAAAAATTTTATGACAATCCGAGCTCTCTAAGTATTTTTTTTTTTTTTACCTGAACGTCAGGACCTCATTTCGTCTACCTGAGCGTATAGCGCGCTCAAACGCATTTTTCTCGAAACAACGTTTTCAAAATCTAGCTCCATCGTATCTCTAAAACTAATAAACCGATTCTCTTGAAATTTGAACCATATATTGTAAACATGATTCGCAACAAGATGACCCTCGATGGTTTTAAAATTTCGATTTTTACTCTTTTTTTTTGTGAAAAACTGCGAAAAAAACGCGTTTTTTTTACTTTTTTCGTTTTTCATCTGCCATTTTTTATTTTTTGATAAAACTTTATATCCGAGGGTCATTTTGTAGCTGATGTCATACTGAATCTAATGGACTTTGATTTTTTTGTTTCAGACAAGCCGTTGCCCAGTTGTGATGGAGCTACCTAGCCCACCTATTTTTGAGGCGTTACGTTAAACTATAGTTTTTGTACTTAAAAATGAATAAAAATGAATTAAAATTTTTTTTTATGTATTTCAAGACTTTATTTATCAAGCCTAACAACTTTTATATTCGTATCTTTTATAAAATCCTCAAAAAAAAAAAAACGCGAAAATATCCTTTTTTCGTGGCTCCAAAGTGGACTGGCCCCTTAATTATCCTAAATATTCATCTTAATTCCAATTGAAGCCAATCAGGCGAAATATATCATCCTCAACTCTTGAAAGTCTCAAGTGTTTCATATTTTCACCGATATTTCTTTGCCCACAGTCCACTGTACAATGAGTGCTGAAGCGTAGAGTTCAATTATCTATTGTTCGATGTCCTAACATCCTTTCCGTGTGGATTTAAGTACATGAGAAAAATGTACGCAGTGAATCGTGGTTTTCAAGGAATACGAAATTTGACGACGTTTTACAGATTTGTTTAGCTTGTGTTGGTTTAAGGCATCAGAACGAAACGAGGCTTGAATAAAACTCTTCTGTCTTTTTTTCCTGAAACAACACTTGCGAATTGAGAAGCTTCGACAAACAGTCGCAGACTATAATTGCATCGTTTTTCTCTATGCACGAAACTACGTGTGGCGTGTCATTAAATTCGTCATTGCTTTGAAAATCATTGAGTACACGAGAGGAATAAAAAAATTTCGAGAGACAAAAAGCGAGAGAAAACGTATATGATTATTAGATAAACACGAAAACTGATTGAATTTCGAGTATCACCGCTATTTTAATGCCAAAATAATTGAGAATTTGATAACTTTTTTCCAACTCCTCGTTACGCGTTATACACACATCAATCAATTGAAATAGTTTGAAAGAATTTTTTTCCTTCAGCAATATTACTAGAATACCGTTAAAAATATTTAGCGCATGCGTCTGTATGTGTTTTTCCTCAAGCAAGCGAAGTTTTCACTGGGAATAATGAGACTGCGTGAAAAGAGAAGTAACCCAGGTGCTTTGTAGCCGCGGTGAGAAGTTAAAATTGCATTGACGTTTCACGTTCTTCGTCTTTTAAGTAGGGTGGCGCAGGAACCTTTGACTTCTCGTGTTACTGACCTCCAATATATATATATGCACATGGAAAAATCGAAAAAGTGCGAAGAAGGCAGCTAGTTAAAGAGAGACATGGAGAGAGAGAGAGAGACAGAGTGAGAGAGAGAGAGAGAGAGAGAGAGAGAGAGAGAGAGAGAGAGAGAGAGAGAGTAGAAAAAAGAGGGCACTAACTGGATCACTTGGTTCGTTCGTGCTCTAGGGCCACTCTCGTACTACTATATATTCCATCGCATGGAAGAGTTCCTTTCCTTTCAACTGTACAACTATACCTACTATAATTTACTCTGTACTACTTACTTTACGGTACATTCGCTCGTTCCTTTCGTTCCTCTCGTTCTTGCAAACAACTTTCGCGTCGAATATATATATATATATATATATATATATATATATATATATATATATACGTTTACCCACCCACTGTTGGAGCGTGCATTCACGAAGCAAAACTCAACAATGTAAATGAAATATTAATGAAATAATATCCTACACAATTCTTACTGTAGTACTCAAGATCTCGATTTTTCTTCAATATCAAGCAAATAGCAAATCAATAAAATACTTTTCAACATATTGATGATAAAATAAAAGCAAAATATTGTTCGTTTAACGGGACAGACCTAGTTGGAACGTCAAAAAAAAGGCCTTTTTTCCGATTTTTTTTTGGTCAAACGATAAAATAATTCACAACAAAAGTTCTTCCGTTTAAAAGATACATATGTAATGTATATGTTGCAATTTTTTCAACGCAATACATATCGAAATAAGCTGGTGACCGTCAATTGCCGAGGACGCTGCAAAAAAAAACACGGTTTGCGGTGATCAAGCTCATGCTGCAACGGCTCATCTGAAACAAAAAAAACGGAGGGGATTTTTAGTTAATGATATAATGCTCCAGTTGAACGAAGGGTTTTGAAAAATTTCCATTTTTCACAAAATGGCGGCCGTTAAAAGTCAAAAGTGTTTTTTTGACCAAAATATCAGTTCCATTTTTTGCTATTAAAAATAAAAATAATTATCCAAAAAAAAAATCCTTCGTTCATATGGAGGACTACCATGTATAGAAGAAGTGATATAAATTTCAACCCGATCGGTAAAGCCGTTCTCGAGCTACAGTGATCACCGACTTCAAAAACATGGTTTCGAGAAAAACGCACTTGAAGTCCGCTACCTGCTTACCTATGGCTCAGACACGACGTGCTACAAAGTCTTGTATTTCGGCGAATAATGGTCCGATTTACATTTACCTGGGCGGAAAATGTTCGTAAGAGATTCTACTTTTTGAAAATGAAATAAAAAAAAAATCGATTTTTCGAAAATTCTAACTAGGTCTGTCCCGTTAATCAAATCATACGTCGTAGCTCAGGCAAATGTTTAAGAAAGTCGATGAAATGCACTCCTGGTACAACGATTCGGTAGAGCATGAATGCAGTTGCATGTATGTGCATCGAACCAACATTTTTTCATTGCATTGGTTTAGTTAATGAAATCAATATCATCGCTTTTTCAGTTCAGCGACGCGTTTGATTTTATATCTGTTTTATGAAATATTAATTGAAACTCGATCTGTGATAAAATTTATCATGTTTTTTTAATGAGGTGTCAACGGAAGTGTAATTCGGAAGATAATTTTGAAAAATATGTCGTCAATTTAATGAATTTATCGACTTTTCGAGCTTCGTCGCGGAATTTGATTCGAAATAATGGAAAAAAATATGAGACCGAGGAATTATGAAAATCTTACGATCATCAGTGCCCCAGTGGACCACCATCGAGCTTCACACTTTTCGACCTTGTCACTCCTTCTATACATATTTTCCAGCGAGTAGTGCCACTTATTTCGTTACGCGGACTAACGCTTCTCTCTCTCTATCTCTCTCTTTCTACCGTCTCACGTACGTATAGCTTCATGCGTCTCTCGTTTTACGAGGCAAGTAATTAAACGAGAGCGGTCGACTTAATTCGCACGCCAGTGGGAAGAGCGCATTCATTTCCTTGTTCATTAAAATCTCGTCAAAAGAGTGAGCACGTATCTCTCACCATTCTTCTTCTCTCTCTTCTCTCTTTCTCTCTCGTTATAAAACTCTTGAGATTCGTGTCAAGGATTAAGGTGACATGCAATTCTGGGGACACCTCGCTTCGTCCACTTCTTCCGGTACAACACACCGTCTAACGTTTTCCCTCATCGTTACCACCTCCACCCTCCTCTCTTTCGCTTCTAAGCACTGTAAAGTTATGGATTGAATGAAGAACTTGTTACATGTACAATTATAAATAATTTTAGCGAGAATTAGCGACAATTGACAATTCGAGGACAACAATTTGGTCGGAAATGTTGACAAAATACTGAAATTAAAAATCACTCGTACATCCGCATGCAAAACTTCCCACTCTACTAAATGATGAGCTATCAAATTAAATTATTGATGAAATAAATTACGTTAATGATTGAATAAATGACGTTAGTGGTCGAATAAATAATGTTATCGATTAAATAAATTCCATAATAATTGAATGAATTCTGTTTATGTCAATTGAAGAGAGTTTCGACGCAACGTTCCAGATATTAGCAATACTATCGTAGTATTATACCCTTTGCATCGCGTTGAAAAATGTCAAGTTGGTAAGAATAATACGCGAAACATTTTGTTACGGTAATAAAAATGAAAAAAAATAAAAGGAAACAGGGGTAGATCGTGATCGGTCAGTATCACGAAAGGAACTGCTCGTAGGTTTTGTATCGCAGCATGTATAAGAGATCTCGGGACTCGCGACGCTCGACTTAATTCACTTAGAAAGTTTTGCAATCAGAACGGTCACGCGGAGCCACGCGAGCGAACGATTGTGATAGGGACGATGTTACTTTTAATGAAATTTCACGCGGTTCACGAAAGCTCCAAGTACGTATTCGTATACAACGTATCTTTGCATGTGCTTGTAGGGATTTATATGTGTTTGTATTATATATAAATATATGTATCTTAATTTGTATATATTAGTCGTATGGACAACAAAAGAGGTGGGAAACGAAACTCAAAAGGTGTAGCATTAATTGCACCAAGGACTTCTCGCTATGCGCGCATGGTTATGATTCTCTGGCTTTTAATTATACGCGATACAAAATTACATTAACGTCTCTGACATTCCTGCAATTGTAATTTAAAAAGATCTAATTTAATACGAGAATCCTTCGCTATAAAGAAACTGCTCGATTACAGCTTGGGTTAATTAAAAAAATTCGTTCGTTAATTCACATTAACCAGGGCGTGTACTCGAATAGTTTAGTATTTTTCGATTATTTCTATTTAGAACTTCTTTTGCAATGTTTAAAATGAATTTCAAGAGTTTTTTCGTTGATAATTTCTGAAATTTATGCTGAATATTTTGCACTGTTGTTCGGAGTTTCGGTAACATTACTGCTTCATCGTACTCAGAGACAAAATAACAGCTGTCTTACTTTGATGTACAATCCCATTGTATTTTTTGTAATCCCTTTTTTGGTTTCTATGCGTACGGTATGAAATTCACCAGTTTTAGGCATTGCGATCGTCTCTTGACAACCAGCAACTCCGTTTTCCAGTATACGCGCTTTATTTATATACATATACAACGCATACGAAAGGGGTAGATTTCTAGTCTCGGATTGAGCTTTTGAGAACTCACGTGTGCGGACAGAATCTGACGCGCATCAACCGCAGACACATATCGACTTTAAAAGCCGGAGTAAATGTATTCTTGATCTATATATAAGGCATTCAACTCCAACGTGACCAACCTCATATTTTTATGATCAGACATTTCACAAAAAATGTATCATTCAAATGGTATTGAAGTTTGCATCGTTGAAACGCAACGAACAATACTTTTTGCATTCATTATTGTTTTTATTTTTAAAATCGTTCCATTCTTTTTTCGCAGATTTAGTTTTTACGTTCGAAATAAATATTGACAAATTATCATAGCTCTGCGAATAAACTTTGGGCTCTATAAAAATGAGGAATTCCGTTGTATTCCAACGATGCGAACTTCAACAACATTCTTTCAATTGAAAACAACAGTCTCGTATCCAAATGAAATCTTCCGATGTAATTCGCTGTTTTTTTTTTATAAACTTCTATTAAGGATTTTTTTTTATTCATTGACTATTTGAGACTGTCGATTTTGGCAAGTAGGAAAAATTGGTTTATCACAGCTGCAAGCGCTGATTTTTTTGAAATATTAAAAATATACGAATATATATTTATTTTAGTGTTCCTGCGTATACTCTCGCGGATTTTTACAAGCCCGTCCCCATCACTTTAATCCTACTCCACTAATCTTCAAGTTATCAATTTTCATATTCCTGAGAGACTCCCAAGAGTGTTTCCCACGAATCTAGGAAGATTCGTCCCCGGAAAATTCATCCCCGAAAAATTCGCCCCCGGAAAATTCGTTCCCCAGAAAATTCATCCCCGGAAAATTCGTCCCCTGAAAATTCGTCCCGGGAAAATTCGCCCCCGGAAGATTCATCCCCGGAAAATGCGTCCCCAGAAAATTCGTCCCCCGGAAAATGCATCCCCGGAAAATTTGTCCCCAGAAAATTCGCCACCTGGAAAATTCATCCCCGGAAAATTCGTCCCCGGAAAATTCGCCCCCGGAAAATTCATCACCGGAAAATTCGTCCCTAGAAAATTCGTCCCCCGGAAAATTCGTCCCCGGAAAATTCGTCCCCCAGAAAATTCATCCCCGGAAAATTCGTCCCCAGAAAATTCGTCCCGGGAAAATTCGCCCCCAGGAAAATTCATTCCCGGAAAATGCGTTCCCAGAAAATTCGTCCTCCGGAAAATGCATCCCCGGAAAATTCGTCCCCATGAAAATTCGTCCCCTGGAAAATTCATCCCCGGAAAATTCGTCCCCAGAAAATTCGTCCACAGAAAATTCATCGGGTATACTTCCGAAAAGCGGAAACCGAATTTCGAGCTGAAATTGGGCACACTCCTTCATTTCAATATTATAAGACTTTCCTTACAAGGATTTTTAGCGTATTTGAATATTTTTCGAGCAATCCAGTTGGTGTTTGAATAGTTGGACATGTGGAAATAGTAGGGTGGGTTCGGGTCATATTTGGGTTATTGTTTGAATAGTTGGACATGTGGAAATAGTAGAGTGGGTTCGAGTCATCTTTGGGTTGTTGTTTGAATAGTTGGACATGTGGAAATAGTAGGGTGGGTTCGGGTCATATTTGGGTTGTTGTTTGAATAGTTGGACATGTGGAAATAGTAGGGTGGGTTTGGGTCATCTTTGGGTTGTTCTTTGAATAGTTGGGCATATGGAAATAGTAGGGTGGGTTCGGGTCCGGTAAAAAATCGGTTACCCGACTCGGTTTCGGGTCGGGTAAAAAATAAAATAAAATAAAAACAAAAAATAAAATACAAGAAAAGCAAAAAATAAACATGAACTTTAAAGACCAAATTCCAACCTTCCCGCGGTAATGTGCGTAAGTAGATAATATCGAAACTAATGGAATTTAGCAAAATGTACTTATTGGAGCATTATCCCATTTTCCTCGAAAAAAAATTGTTTTAGACAAAAACTGTATAAAACATGAAAGATCAATTTTTTTACAGGCTACAACTTTTGTGGGAAACATTTTTCTCTAAGATTAACACTTATTAAAATAAAATAGAAAATTAAAATTAAATTTGCGGGTATTTTCACTATCATATTCGTGATCAGCGAATCAAAATACATCGTTGCACGAAATTCCAAATTAATCAGCGGTATGGGCTTTTCGGAATTACACCTCTCGCCCGGGCAAAAGTAATAATCTTAAAAAGTCGATTTCTAGAAGAATATTCAAATACGCCAAAAATTCTTTTAAGGGAAGTCTTATAATATTAAAGTGAAGAAGTTTGCCAAATTTCAGCTCGAAATGCGGTTTCCGCTTTTCGGAAGTACACCCTGTAGAAATATCCAACGGGGACGAATTTTTTCGAGGGACAATTTTTCTGGTGGACGAATTTTCCGGGGGGGGGGAGCGAATTTTCCTGGGGACGAATTTTCCGGGGACGAATGTTCCGAGACGAATTTTCCGGGGACGAATCTTCCTGTTACCGTTTCCCACAGCCACGCTTTCCTAATGCACTACTGTATCGCATTTGCACAAGGGCCAAAGGAACCTGTAGAAAACCCGGCCGATACTGGTAACTATATTTTTATTGAGTTTCAATTGATTAACACGCCATCAGAAACTCAGAAAAACTGTTTCCCGTTCAGCGATTGATGCGCGCGCCAGTGCATGGCTAAGCAGTCACCCAACCAAGTATTGGCCTCGCCCGAGGCTGCTTAACTTTGGGGCTCGCCGGAGCCACACATCGACCTCGCACCCATTGCTATCGGTATATTAAAAATATAATAATGATACGGGAGAGCGGTTGGTCCGGTGGATGGGGGCTCGAACTTACACGTCGCGGGTTCCGTGTTCGAATCCCGGCCAAAACACCAATGAAAAATTTGAAAATTTTTTCAAGTGTTTCTGCTGCAATCCCGGGTGGTTCGGATTCCACCTTCATAAATCCATGGCCAAACACCTCTCTGCGATGCATGAGCGGTCGGTGTACGACTTTGGTGGCCTCCCGTGGACGGTTCTCATCGTGCGGATGGTGGCCCTCTAGCCGTGCACTGGCTGGCTCATTGCATCACAGCTGAGGAGGTGCCTGCCTGTGAGCGCCTCTGGTGGCCGTGCTTGAGCGTGCTCGCATTACCACCCGCGGAGATTAGTCGGGCACCGGCTGTATCGACAAGGCTTTCTGCAGTTTCCCTTCGCCCTCGGTAAATGCGATACAGCGCGGGAATAAATCGGCTGCAGCCGCACATGTGGGAGAATGGATGGAAGAGTAGAGGAATAGTTGGAAAGAGTGGGGAGGCTAAGAAGGAAGGATCCTGGACCGTGGAAGTAACAATCGCGGGGGCGATTGGTAAAACCCCAATAAAAAAAAGATATATATATATATATAATAATGATACAATTAATCGAATGATTTAACGAAATTTTTCAATAGTTTAATGCTGTACTTATGATATTTTCGTTGTTTTTTACAGGAAAATATTTCGTCATTTTAGTACGGAAATTTCGGTAAATTTTTTTTTAAATCTCTATTTATTCATATGTTTGTTTGAATGATTGTTTTTATTACGATTTTAGAGAGCAAAAGTTTTATAAAATATATTAACTTGAATTTAGCTGTGCATTCTGCTCTGGGAATAATTAACTAATTTCTGCTCACTTTGAAGTTAGTTGGTTCTGTCAAATATATGAAGATTTGAAGCGAGAGAAAGGGAGATGCAAAATTGTTCCAGTGCTGATAGTAAACTTTGGAATACATTTAGATGGCCTGGTTCAAATGATTAGCATGTAAGACATATTGTAAAGGATCGAATGCTCGACCCAGAAAGTTTCAAGGTGACGTTCAAGGAAGCATAAGTTGAAAAGGGATTGGGAAGATCTCAGGAGACCTTAAACTGAAGCCCATTACGAGTGTACGTCAGAAAAAAAGAAACTATAACTTGTTTCTTTCGCTCTCACAATCGAGATGGATTTTTCACGCAGGACTTCTGGGATTTGGAGTCCCTTTTGACCCAACCTTCCCCATGTTACCACAGAAATTTACCTTAAACGCGATGACCTTTCATGAAGAAAAAAAAAAAATAACCCACAGATAAAGTCTGTCTTGGGATTCTACTTTTTTCCTGAGCCCATCTTTATCTGCAATTTATCTGCAATTTCTTTTAAAATTCAATGCTTGAGTTGCCACAGTTCAGTCACACAAATTCAGCAATATTTATTTACTTTATTATCACAAGGTGTTTGTGAAAAAACTAAAAATTTCCGTCTGTCCAGGGTAAAACGTGCTTTTGCTTTCTATAAAGAATGAATTTAATATTCAAATCGAACAAGTGAATTTGGCAAACAATTTCATGTCTAGGGGCTGCTTACTCTAATGTATATGTATGTAATTGAATATGCTATAAAATACTTATATATTTAGGTGTAGAAAATATATTTTTAATTGTACATTTGGTTTACAAAGATTTTTACACAAAAATTCATTGGTTCGTGGAATTTGTGTGTTTTTTCGAATAACACAATTTTCTAACCAAGATTAATTGGAAACGTAGCTTGGGATTGAAAAATATTTGAATATATATATATATATATATATATATATATATATATATATATATATATATATTTAACTATAGTGTATTAAAAATGAAATAAAGCGTCTGTAGCAAAATGTAGTGAGGGTTTTACGTACGTCGTGTTGCGACAGAATGCCTCATACATATGCATCCTCGATTTTACTCTTTCTCTCTTGTTTGTACCAGCGAATGGTACTCTGTGACGGTGGACCCGGGATATATCGGATTTCGGTGAAATTCGGTGAGCTTCAGCTCGTTTTCTCTCTCCATTTCTGTTTATGTCGATCTCTCTTTACCCCTCTCTCTCTCTCTCTCTCTCTCTCTCTCTCTCGCTCTCTCTCTCTATCTATCTCTTGCTTTTTCTCTTTCTCATTAAACCCCATATACGATGGGCTCGTCACTGAATTACGAGTATACACATAACCGAGGAAACCTGAGGCTACGTGATACAAGCTCGTTTCTATTTTCCGTTGTTATATGTTGTTCGCACATCGAAACTCGTTTTGAATTACAGACCCTTGTGAATTACGTGCCAAAATAATTCTAACGTTCACCAGACTCGAGCAAATGAACAACTGAAAATTGATGATTAATTTTCACTAACCGCGCATGACAATTCCATCCGTACTCGCTTCGTTGGTTAATGGTATATTATGTCAGTCATCTCATGTTTTTGACTTATTTGCCTAATGCACCTATGAAAACTTAGATTTTTTGACGCCATAAAATATCGTCGAAAAAAACGAAACTGCTGTTGAATTTTTTTTCTCATTCTAATTTTTCGTTCTCCCATTTTTTAAAATACTTCTCACGAAAAATTCTTTAATAATGTTTAATATGTCGAGATTCAAATAATAGAGAACAGCTTGAAACTACATCCCGTACGGTGCAATTATTAATTCATTAATTATTAATTCTTTTAATGTTTCAGCGAAATCGAATCAGTTTCTAACGGTCGATAATTTTTGAAATTTCCTCGAAAAATAAATCCTTTGAAGCTGACATCGTTATTAAGCAACCGGAAATTTGTTTTTTGAATAATTAAATATTTTTTTTTTAAATTAACCTGTGAGACTCTTTCTCGATGATAATCACGTCGTACAGATCAGAAATAAGCGAAAACAGCCCTTCGGAATATTGCAATTGAAATTCCCCTATGAGTTTGACTGTTTATTTTTTATGCAGAACTTTTCTTTTTATATTCCGAGGTGTAAAAAAAAAATTCACCAATCTTCGTTGTTCAAAGTAAAAGAAAGATTAAGGTGTTACAAAAAACAGATTTTTCGTCACATTCTAACGATACGAACTTCAGAATTATGAACAATGTTACATAAATTTAGAGGGAATGATAACCAGACATGAAATGTGAGGTGAAACTTTGTATGGAGTTTCATTTACGACGTGTCAGTTTAGATGAGGATTATCACCCATGGACTGTGGCTTAACCGAGATAGCATTAAAATGAAGCTACGAAAAAGCAGCCTCTTCTAATATCGGAAATCTCTTTTATCTCCTCTTTTATCGCTCTTCTTGTCAATTCGTCGTCTTTTTATTCGGCGTTCCAAGATCTCGATTGTTATTTCTCTCTTCTTTTTTTTCATGCCTTTTTATTTAAAACGGCTAGCAACAATTCGTTTTAGTTGTAAAAAGTTCCTCGGATTCGCCAACTTCAAATAGGGCTTTGTCAACGTGGATGAGCCAGAGAATTTAGTGAGAATCGTGCAATTACTGACGTTTCACGCCAAAAAACTTTGTTGTTCTGCGAGTTCGCGATACTGCAACTTGCTTACTATTTTCATGTAATGATAAGCAAATGTTTCCATAGTAAAATAAAAAAAAAATATTCGGATTTAAACTTAATTTCCACTGTTTTATATAAGATGGCGTAACTAGTATTATTTTTATAGAAGTAACACTAAAACTATACTGTGTTCAAGTATTGGACATAACCTACAATATTCAGTATTTGAAAGTGACTTACTTGTACACACTACGTTTTTTATAATATCGAAAATGTCAGGTTTTGAACCAACGAAACAGCATATGCGGGAAGCTTTGTTTTTTTTGTTTTAAATTAAGAAAAAGTGCTGCTTAAAGTCATCGCTTGCTTCAAGTAGTTTATGGTGAACATGCCCTATCTGAGACAATGCGCAGAGATTGGTTTAGACGATTGAAAAGTGGCGATTTTGACCTTAAAGACAAAGAACGTCCAGGACAGCCAAAAAAATTTGAAGATGAAGAATTGGAGGCCTTACTCAATGAATATCGATGTCAGATCCTTAAAGAATTGTCTCATACATTAAACGTTACTGAAATGGCTGTTAGCAAACGTTTGCATAATCATGGACTGGTTCAAAAAGCAGGAAATTGGTTACTATATCAATTAAACGAGAGATAACTCGAAAAGCGAAAATCGATTTGTGAACATTTTTACATCGAATCGTGATTTGCGATGTGAAATGGGTTTATTATGAAAATCCCAAATGAAAAAAGCATGGGTACTGCTAGGTGAACGGTGGACCAGGTCCATCAACGTCAAAACGCCATATTCATGCTCATAAGGTCCCAAGCAATACACATTAGTCAAGTTGATATCAAAATAGCATCAAATTGATGGTAAATCAGTCATTTGATGCCCAATTTGATGCTATTTTGACATCAACTTGACTATTGTGTGTTGCTCGGGGGTGATGCTGTGTGTTTGGTGGGATCAAAAAGGTATGGTGTACCACGAGTTGCTGAAACCGGATGAAACGATCACAGCTGTTCGCTATAAACAACAATTAATGAAACTAAACCAGGAGTTGAAAAAAAGCGGCCTGAGTACGACCAACGTCATAACAAACTAATTTTGCTCCATGGTAATGCTCCGTCACATGTAGCAGATACCGTAAAAAAGTAAATAAAGGACATGACCTGAGAAATCTTACCTCACCTGTCGTATTCACCGGACATAGCACCGTCTGATTATTTATCATTCGTTTCGCGGGATTCGGAATGATTTGTCATCACAGCATTTCAAGTCTTTTGAAGATATCAAAAAATGGATCGCCTCAAAATGCAACGATTTCTATTAGCGTGGAATCCATTTGTTGTGTGAAAGATGGGAAAAGATCGTAGCTTCTGAAGGACAATATTTCGAACAAAATAGAATGTACCGTAAACTATAAATAATTTTTTTTTTTAATTGAAAAACGGCGGGAATTAAGTTTAAAATCCAATAAAAAATTTATCGTTCTTAAAAACGTGTGGGGTTAAAAACTTTATTGCTTTTTCCGTTTCCATTAATACGCGAATTTAGATATCGGTAAATATTTAATTCGTTATTTTTATGATACATAAAATAACATCGTAAGGACGCAGCGATTTTTTTTTTAATGTCTAATCGACATAACAATATCGCAATAATTTTCGTTGTATTTCGAAGATGCAAATTTAACTTCAGTAACAAACTTTTTGTAAATAGTTGCGTATTTGTGATTTTTCAAAATTTCCAGTAAAGAAGTGCGCGCCATTAAAAAGTGTGACTCGGTAAATTTTATATAGCAATTACGCGAGCATCGTAATTATAGCGAATAGAAAATTTAATTAAAACGTACGAAATACAGCCTTCCGGTCGAGAGAACCCAGTTCGAAGGTATTATACGTTCACTTGAATCGTTTCAACAATTTACAAATGTGACTCATAAATGCAAGCATTTTTACCCGACTAAAAACTCGTACAGAGTTGGCACATTTTCGTCACGTGTTTCATTTGATCCTGGACCATGTAATTATTTTACTCGTTGAGCTTTTTCCCTGTGGGCGTTTAAAACAAAACAGTAATTTTTTATTCAATGTGTTTTATGTTTATCAATTATTTCTGTCATGGTTTACAGGATTTGTTAGGACAAATTTTCGCTGACGTTGATGCGACAATTCCTGCTAAAATAATCCCGTCTCCAGTCTTTATAATTCATAAATAAATTCATATTAAAACACATTGGTCTAAAATAAAAATCACAAGGATTGCCATTAATTTTAAATTCGTATATTTAAACTACGAAATTTTATTCTCCATATTACGAAATTTCACGTGTTTTTTATAGAGCATAAAACTTGGTGAAACTTGGAGGATGCATGGGTCGACGAAATATGCTTCAAGGTCTTTAGAACAAAAGAAAAATAAGTGAAAATATTCAAGAAGTACTGTAAACCGAGCCTTGCATTGTTCAGACCAAAACTTCGCAACGCTTTAAAGTCTGAATTGAATTATGGCCTGAGGAACAGCTTACAAGTTATGGGGATGTAAACAGCGAAACGATAACTTTGCATCGAAGTACATAACGCAAACGACCTCTCTTTTGTTGTCCAGGGATTAATAATAATATCGTTTACTTTCAACAAGTAGCACGTAATGATCAATTACGCATTTGCTATACACAATGTATTTTTTTTGTTAACTTACACGTATGTAAAGCTCCTGAAAAAACTTTACATTTTGCAAAAGTGAAAATAGCACTGCGGGGTGAATTTCAACGATAAATAGTGCAATAATAATGATAAGCTGAGTACATAGAAGAATGGGAGATTTATATACTCATAGCTAGAATCTCTTTCTCTTGCTCGCTGCATGCCCTTGGGGTCCCTGACACTGATTATAATTCAAACTGGTCCCGAGGGAATGTGGAGGAGAATATAGAATTCGGCTGATGAGCCTAGAGAGTCGAGCCGAGAGTTGGAAAATTAATTCGCAAATTGCGCACAGTTTGGTGGTGCGATGGCAAGGTGTGGTGAAATTCACGCGTATTTCCCCTCCCCCCCTGCCCCTCCCCATGTGATCCAACCTCTACAAATGTTTATGTACCATCGCCTTTATCGATGTATATACACGTTCGTTATGAAAATACTTCGTGTGTTTACCTATTTTATAGGAGGAATTTTCGATTGGAAATTTTCGCAAATGCGAGCTAGTTCCCAGCCTTAACTTGCTATGAGCTATTATTGGGTATCGTTGAAATGATTAATTTGCAATATTTAATTCGTATCGAAAAGTCACAAAATTATGAGGGGTTTCGATTGTTATTGTTTGTTATTTGGATCGTTGACCACGAAAGCAGCGTGCACAGCAAAATATCGTTTGTTTTTAATGAACTTTTGCATTCCTTGAAAGTCTCTTTGACAGTTTCAATGAACAGACTGTTCGAATTTTAATAATAAACGAGATTGGTACCGTTCGAATGAGACAATAATTTCGTTTTGTGTTGACAAGTCTTTTGTGGGCCCTTTGTTACAATATTAAATTTGTGCACAGAGATAATTGTATACCAAAAATTATTACGTTTTAATAATAGTGTGAGATCATCTCGTTACTGTGGAGATATTAACTGTGTTTGCTGTAAAGCCTTACGATAAAAAAAAATAGTTTTTGAAGCAAATTTTCAAATTCGCATAATTAAGCAACAAAAACAAATGCTGCGTTGCATTTTCACGATGTATGAACTTCAATGTGATCATTTTTCATAACTGACAGCGATGCGTGTGATCAATGACACCGAGTGAATACCGAAAAACATAATTTTCAGGAAATAATGCAAAAATAAAAAAACAAACGTCGCAGTTTGTTTAATTACGATTAAAAATAAATACACGATGTTCATCGAAATCATTAAAAATGCAACATTTCTTTAGATATCCCGCTTTACCCAGGTCCGTCCCATAAATAAATTACGAAAAACTTGGAAATTTGTACAGAGGTATGGAAAACACAAGTTCATACGATTTTGCAGTTTCGTTGTCTCTCTCGTCTCCGAGGATACGCGACTCCGCGACTGACTTACTAACGACCATGACCAATTGCTCATTTCCGAGCATAGGCCGCGATATATATGTGTATATACACATACATTTAGCCTCGAGTTCGTATACCGCACGTACATACGAAGTAAAGGTACGTAGGTACGTATTTCCGATATTTCCATTATCCCGTCAGTGCAAAATTCCCACTTCCGAATTCCCTCTACAAACTCACTCTATGAATTTTGTTGCTCCATCAAAAACCACTTCGATTTTCTTTTCTTTTGATATTCCCTTTAGCCTGAAAGCGGTCGCGAACGTAAAAAAGGGAAATAATAATAATAATAATAATAATAATAATAACAACAACAACAACAACAACAACAACAACAACAACAACAACAACAACAACAACAACAACAACAACAATAATAATGATAATAACAATAACAATAACAATAACAATAACCATGACAATAACAATGACAATGACAATGACAATGACAATGACAATGACAATGACAATGACAATGACAATGACAATGACAATGACAATGACAATAATAATAATAATAATAATAATAATAATAATAATAATAATAATAATAATAATAAAATGCAACGAAGCATCAATTGCACGCTCACAATATCATGCGATAGTATTTGCTTCGTCATGTTTTTGCTTCGAAATTCATGCAATGATTAATATTTGTTGAAATTAGTTGAGGAGCCCGAAAGTTTTTGATTTTTTTTTTTTTTTGCAATTATCGATATGCGGACGCCGAGCGATGAGAGTATTGCTGATTTTCCACATATTTATTTTCATGCAAATACATTCGTTGCTCTATTTATATTTTATTCTCGGCTTTTTTTTTTATTTTTGCATTTGTAAAGCTCTGAGTTCTTTTCAAGCCTCCGGGATGAGAGCTGTAGCCGAAGAAGTTTTAGAGTATGGCTTTTGAGTTCTCGGGTTTCTCTCTCTCTCTCTCTCTCTCTTTCTTCCTCTTCGGTAACTATTGCACGCCACCCATTTACGTGATTGCGTTAGAAAATTTCATGCTAATTTCCGTTTCTCCATTCGTTTTTCTGCCTGAACCCTGCCTGAATATATTACTTGACTATATGACATTGTATGTGCATGCATATACTTTAATACATACGTATATGTATAAACACATATAGAAGATTGTGTGCGACATTGTTATATATCCCGCCACCCACAGAAACCACATGTGATTTTACGACAGTGCTTTCCCGCAGAGTAGCAACGTCCAAAGCCGTTTTTCCCCCTTTATGCTCGACTCTAAAATGTTTTCGCGCGCTCCCGAATTTTTTTGTTACCACTTTTGTTTTTTTAACCTCGAGAATAACCCTCCACGACTAGAGATTCATCTGATGAAATGCGGTTAGCTTAAAAAATTGTTTTACGCAAATAAAAGTTGGCCGTAAAAAAAGAAACAGATTTTCTTCATTTTTTTTATTTTCTCGAATAAAAATTCATTTTCATTTCTCGCAAATTCTACTGTTTTTCTTTTTTTCTTTTTTTTTTTCAAATATCGTCGAACCATAACGAAGAAGAAATTACTGTGCGGCACTTTGAATAAGGACAATTGTAACATTTCTCGGCTCTTTATTGCCGGAATAAACATCATTTTGTATATTAACTGAAAAGCTTCTGAACTTGATTGTTAATAATTCGAATAATTCCTCCATTTAAGTTTTAAAGCAGCAATCTTCCCATGTGGAAATTCAGATAGGGCCTTCACTAGGCCCTGATTATTTTTCCCTTGCTCTGTTAGGGCCCCAATATGGAAGCTCGAAAGGTCCTATACGGGCTGGTCACACTTTGTCAACGAGGGCCCAACCGGGCAAATAGGTCGGGACTTTTAAAGGAAGTCCTATTGGAACCCTAGCAAAAAATAAATGTTAAAAATATTTTGTTTTATGATTAGAATTGCATATCTGATCGTAGTTCATTTTATTTCAGTATTTGCACTACTCCGGATATCAACTTGTGCGGAAAAATTTTCTCACCTACACCGTGGAATTCGATCCGATCTACCTAGTGATCTTTGACCCAACGCGCACGCACGCTACCCATTACACTAATGTCTAGTTGAAAATTTTGGTTCAAAAATTCAAAAAAATTTTGAGAACAGAGTTCTCAAAGTAAGACAGAAATAATCACAGTAAATTTAAATTCCAATTAACAATAACAATAATATCAAGTATACTCAATGATGAATTGAATTATTAATAAAAAATACATATAATAATATTTATTATTGTATGATTAATGTAATAATAAATATAATTACGGTTTATATTTCATTATTAATATGTAATAATAATGATTATTTACAATTCATTTATTATTAAATAATTATTTCTAATTGTTTATAAATAACTAAACATATTCGATGTTGCAAAAATAAGCTATATTGCTTTAAAAAAAACACGTTTGTCTCTGAATTGAAATAAAAAAGCAGATTCAGATTTTTCGTCCAATCGGAGGAATCCGCATCAGTTTTGATATTAAATATTACAATTTATTTTAATGAGAGCTACTCTGATGAAGACGGATTAGATCCTCAAAAAATTAACTCAAACGCATCATTTTTTAATAATCTTGGCGAACTTAATATTTCCCGATCAGGTTCTGGCCTGGCAGTATTAGGACGATAAACTTAAGGCTACCTTGACAATGCTCGCCCAGATCCTCAATAAGTTTCTTCACTGAAGCCTTTTCTTGTAAACTCAATCAGCCCTGTTATAGCCCTTCTAGGGCTTTGTTTGGCCGTGGTGTGGAAGTCCCTAGTAGGGAATAAGGAAATCCACATTTCAGCACTTACGGGCCTCAAATTTAGTTCGGACTGCCCTAATAATTTTCCACACGGGCTTATATTAGAATTTTTATCGGTGCACGGCAACTTATTATTTAGGTTTAACGGGAGAAACCAGTTTAGGAGGCCGAAATTTTGGTGTTTTTCGTAAATTTTTTTTAACAGGGAAGGAATAATCAGAATTTGTTTAAACTTGGAGGATATTTTATTCATATTTTGAAGTACACTTTGTAATTTTCTCAAATCATTTCCGCCGGAAATAGTGGAGTTAGAAGCTGCTGTCCATGGACGACTTTTTTCAACTGGTGGGCATTCTAGCTCAAAAAGTTATTGACCAATCGTTCTGAAAATTTGTGCGAATATTCTTTGTTCAATTACAATCTATATGAAACTAACTCTGGGATGATATTATTATTAAAAATATTTTTTTTAATGCAAAAAAGATGAAAAAACATGGTATAAAAACATAACATTGTGTTCAAACACCTTAAAAACATGCAATTTTCAACTTTTTTGATCGCAATTAGGTTCATATGCTTAGGAAATATGTTGTTAATGAAAAAAGAAAATTGTAATGATTACAGATAAAAATTGTGACTTCAGGAATGCCCACCAGCAAAAAACTCGGATGGCGATCATAGCAGCTTCTAACTCCACTATTTCCGGCGGAAATGACTTGAAAAAATTACAAAGTGTACTTCAAAATATGAATAAAATATCCTCCAAGTTTAAACAAATTCTGATTATTCCTTCCCTGTTAAAAAAATTCACGAAAAACACCAAAATTTCGGCCTCCTAAACTGGTTTCTCCCGTTAAATTCAAATTTATAGAAAGCAATTTGATACTTTGAAAAATTAAGGAATGGAAGAAGATATAAATGAATTTTTAATGCCG